>OY720459.1:56397479-56622758 GCA_963082715.1 Harpalus rubripes
ATAAATTTTCACTTAATATTCACAAAATCACTAACAATAACTTTTCTCTCCATAGTTTGTTGCCTTGCTTCAAATTCAAACCAACCAAAACATCAACATGACAGTCAGTGTTGCCACCAATTGAAGAACGAATTTTATAGTTCAGCGTTTTCTTGAGTGATGGCGCTAGGTTTTTAACTAACAGTTGACAATGTCATCATCTGTCAGATATCTAACGAAATTTGGAAAATAAGCGTGAAAATGAGTTTAATTGTTGTTTAAAATGAATAGTTTTATTACGTTTTGCATTGTTGTAATTGTTTTATATTGTACCGGGTCATGGTAAGTGTTTAATAATGTATTATGTGGTGAGAAACTAACCTTAAAGTTTTAGGATTTTACCAAAACTTTTGGCCTGGTTATTTCAAAGAAAATACAATATTACTTTAAGAATAGGGCGAATTGGTATACCTTATTTAAAATTGTGCGATGTACACATATTAAAAAATGGTATTTCAGTGGTAAGTAAATTTTATTTAAGTATTAATGTACCGAAAGTATATTATATGATTTTCTTATAGCATGTAGATGAAATAAGCTTTAGAAGTAGCTTTTTAAACTCTGAAGTCACTAAATTAGTGACTTTGGTTGTTAAAGACGTTCGAATCAATAAAGATATAGGCCAGAAACCAAAACAAAATAACAATTTCAGCAATGATTTCGATTTTAGAAATAAAAAAATTCCACCTTTCATAACAACCTTTGCGCAGGTATTTATACATTTTAACCACAATTCAGCAACAATGAGCAACACCACATGTATTTTAGTTTATGGCTGTACATATATACAACATTTCAGCGATGTTATTACGTTCCGAAACACCAAATTGTTTAATACACATTACTGCAAGTGAATGTCATCTTGACGGCTCTGTCGTACAAAATGCTCGTACATTACTCGTTAATATAACACTTACCGAGGCTAAAGTTAAAGTTTTAAGACATGTCGAGCATAATTTAGAATCGTGTTTAGGCGAATTAAACTTAGCTATAACCACCGAAGCGACTTTAGTGGCTCAGGGACATCTTTCAGTTGAAGTAAGAAAAAATTTGACACATTTTAAATAGTTTATAACGTTAAAATTGTAGAAATTACACATAGGTATGTCAAAAACAAGTGCAGTCATTAACGAAGGCTTCTATTGTTTTGTGCAAGAGCGCAAAACAAAACATATTGATAATTATTCCGCGCCCACAAATAGTTCCAGTATTTATCAACGAATTTCGCCCATTATTCCAAAGAATTTTACTTTTAACATAGAGGAAACTTCGTTAAGGAGTTTAAAGAATAATAGCAGAACTGATTTTGTGTCAAGTTTGCAGAATTTAATAATTAATGTAAGGTTTAATAGTCATACAAATTATAATGTTCAAGGACATGAAAACTTGCCACAAGTGTATTTTGCGTTACAAATAGATAATTTTAATATAAGAAGTAATAAAGAGGAGTTTTTAATATTGCATACTTTGAGTATCGATGCGAAGGTAGGTCGAAATTAATGACAAAATGTATAACCTAAAAATGTTTAAACTTTTAGCTTGAGAACAATATAGTCAACTTGTACGTAAAACTAAACACATTATCAATATGTTATAACCACAAAATGATACATAGTTGGATTCACTCAAATTTCTTGCAAAAGCAATTGAAATTTTCTGGTCCAGACATTTCAAAAACCAAAGAATTGACATGGTTTGACACTTTATTTAATATTTGCGTTATAAACGGCTGTATTGAGCTGTGGCATGTGTCGGCATTATTGCGATTATCCGAAAATGAAGAAATGAATTCTTCAGTTGGCTTCGACCACACAAAAATGGTCCTAGACCAAATATTTGAGACTAGAAGTACGTAAAAACTATATTATACCAATTTGGAAATACTCTTCAATCAATTGCTTGTAGATACAAACAGTTGCAAAGCGTTTCCAGGCGTTCTTTTGTCAAACAGACACTGGACACTAGATCTATTAATCGAATCGTTTTGGTGGCATTTATCTAGCCATGAACCCGACACTAGTATATTAAAGAAACAACATCCATGGGGTACGCCGCTTTTTTTGGGTGTGGCATTAATGAAAGTTGGTTCTCACGGTCAAAATGATATAAAAATTGATGCTATGTTGGATTCGTTACAGTGTGAATGGAGTCCAGCATTAGCTAAGTTTTTAATTCAAAGTTTTAAGTATGTATATTTGTATTTTATGAAAAAAATGCTGAAATATTTGTTTAAGGTGTTTTAATGAATATAAAACTGATAAAAGTGTTCATGAAAATATCAAAAAACGCGAGACTTTTGGCGGGATTTTAATAAATATGTCTTTGTCGAATTTTAATTGTTTTTTTATTACAGAAAAAAATGGTATGTACACTTTATTGAACTCAATACACTTACTGAAACGCGCACATTCCCTGAAATATATTCAAAATTGTCCCTAATGGTCTGAAATTTATTTAGAAGTGCCTGAAAACGTTTTAAATTCTTTCAAATTAATTTAAACCGTCTGAAAATAGTTGACATCGTTCGCAAGGGTCTGAATTTTTTTCAGGAATGTCTGAAACATTTTGAAATTAATCCTGAATGTCTGAAATTTATTTAGAAGTGCCTGAAAACTTTTTAAATTGCTCCTAATTCTTTCAAATTAATATAGATTGCCTGAAAGTATTTTAAATCAACATCAAAGCTCTGAAATTTATTTAGGAATGTTTGAAAGTGTTTTATATTATTCTCAAAAGTTTTAAATCTATTCAGAATGCCAGATTTTTTTATTTGAATCTAAAAATAAGTGGTTTTTGAGTTTTGAAAATTTTACAAATAATTGTTGGTGTATTGAGTTCATTAATATAAAATATTATAAATTAATAATGGATTAATATGTTTCTTTATAGTTTTTATAGTTTCGCGCGTTAATTCAGTAACTATTGAAAAAAAATTACTGAAATGTTTAACAACAATTAATGGATATAAAATAACAACAATCGAGCCAAATAAATCTTATTATACGTGCATAAGGGCCGAAGATATTAAGGTATAATTAAAAATAAACATATCTACAATGTTTTCTAATATAATTTGTTTGTTTAGAATTATTGTGGATATATTATTCAAGTCAAAATCGATAATAGAATTCAACAAAACGAAATAAATTATTATTTAGGGGATGAAATATTAATTAATTGGTCTCCAAACTTACATTTAAAACTAATTACATTGTTGGATGAAATTAGTGACTTTAAAAAACATTTGAATAGTTTTCTAGAGTTGGAAACTAAAAAAAATAGTTTGGAAAATAAAAATATTTCGTTTCAAGGGAAAAAACTTGAATTGTTTATTAAAATATCTGACAATCACGATATGTTGTTTACTTTTGGTGAGTTTCAACTGTTAAACAATTATACAGGGTGTTGACTGGAATATTATATTGATTTTAGATGATTTATCCGTAAAAAAATCGATCGATAATTTGCAAATTATGACAACAATAAATATAGCGATTGATAATACAAATAATATTTTTACAATAGATGGATTAAATTTTTTTAGAATTCACAATAATGATGAAATAATTGAAGAACGATTAAATTCTGAGGGTTTTCAATTAAAATGGAACAAAGTTTGGAGCGTCCAAATAAATTTAATAAAAATATCTTTTCCTTATGAACATAAATTTGCAGACGCTTTTCAAAATGAATTTGTTAGCGTGTTTAAATGGTTAAAAATCGTTCATAAAAGGGGCGGAGCACCTTTTCACGAAAGCCCCTTACCGAGCGATTTATACATTGTTATAAACGAATTTTTATTTGAAATAAGCGACGATCCATTTGAAATTAAATTACGCGATAATTACGAATTATTAGAAGATGAATATAAAGAAAGTTTAAAACGTCAAAAAATGTTGGATTCAAAAGTTTCCGAACTGACAAAAACTCATTTACATCTCCCCGCGGGAAAACTAGATTCATTATATTCTAATTTGACCAAAAAAAACGCGGAAATTTACATTCAACGATCCAAAAAAATGTACAACACTCCTCCTATACGTTCAAGACTTTTCGCGTGGTCTTTATCGGCTATTAAGTTGTTATTCCTCGCGGACCCATCCCTCCATGGGGCCCACCAAGTGGTGAGACATCTCCGGGAGATAGATTCCGAAACGCCCTGGCCTGAAGAGGGCTTGGATTTTTCTATATTGTGGTGCAGGGGTGTTAAAATTGTGATAGGGGAGTGGAAAGTTATGCTGAGGGATTTTCGGCAGCCCTGGATGGATATAAAAGGGGTTGTTTTGTGGGGAAAGTTGGTTGGAGCCGAGCAGGAGGCCCCCAGAAGAGGTAAGGAGCCTTGTATGTTTATACAGGGTGCGGGAGGACCAATTGAGCAGTTTGAAGGGGCTGGTGTTCGGGTGGTGGCTTTTATTCTGTCGGCATCCCCATTTTAGTATCCAACATGATTTGGACCGTAATACATCGTGGCTTTACCGTGCGTTGCGACGCAAAGAGCTTTTCGGCGACGGTTCAACATTCCGCGAAATAATGATGTTCCTACTGCGAACACAATTCGGTCCTGGATTCGGCAAGAATAGATACATATGGCCGACGAAGATCCATCAAAACACCAGAAAATGTGGAGCAGCAGTCGAACAATCGCCAAGACGTTCTGCTATTGCATTGGGGGTTTCAGACCGCAATTTGAGGAGGATTCTGCATTTAGATTTTCCTTCAAAATACTGATGGTTCAGGAATTGAACCCAGCAGACTACGCCAACCGCCAAAATCTGTGTGAGGAAATTCTTGCAGCGATCCCTCCTGAGGCAAAAAAGAGAGGAGTATGGGCCTACGCCCATGCCCCTTTAATCTCTTTATTGTTCAAATTGAATAGAATTGTGCAGGTATTTTGACCCTCCTAGACCTTAATTATACATTGGGCTTCTTAGTATCACCGAAGCGAAATTCCCGTCCCTAGCTACGAGGAGGCGAGCTCCTACTAGCTAGCTTCAGTACCATGTTTACAAAATTAACTTATAAATAATTTACTACTAAGTAATTCATAATATCCTAATACTATTTGCCATAACGTAGTGATATGCCATTCACTCGTATGTTGTCCTTTATTTATTACAGCGTATACATAGCGTCACTTAAATGACGATGCCTTTGACTACCTTGTCTATTGTCATACTGTGGTGATATAACTCTCCACTAGTATGTTGTCCTCTATTTACACTATATACAAATGCGTCACTAAAATGACGATTCCTTTAGCTACCGTGTTGTAGAGCCTCTAGGGCTAATACATCGTCCAGCTGAATTAGTAATTCAGATGGGTCGATTAGCCAGTTGTCAACTAATCCCCTAATCGACGAAGTCAGGACACCCGTAGATCCTGTGGATTGAATCGTCCACGTGGGGCAGTTTGGGTCATTCCTCTTGAGGCAGCAAAATTTTCGCTACTGGGCTGAAAACAACCCCCAAATTGTTGACGAAAGACCGCTACATTCTCCGAAACTAACTGTGTGATGTGCCGTATCACAATTTGGCGTTACAGGCCCGTACTTTTTTGAAAAGGTAGGCGTGACCGTGAATTCCGGGCGTTATGTTGGAAGTGGTTGTTGAAGAAGAGGGATTAAGGGACTTTTGGTTCCAACAGGATGGGGCTACAGCCCACACAGCCCGAAATTCTCTGCTTTAAGAGAAATGTTTCCTGGATGTCTAGTGTCTTTGAGAGGTGACGTGGAGTGGCCTGCGCGATCGCCCGATTTAAGCATATGCGACTTCTTTCTTTGGGGATATCTAAAGGAAAAAATGTTTAAACCCCAAAACCTGCTAGAGTTAAGGGAGCAGATTGTTGAAGAAGTAAACGCGATACCCTGCGAAATGTGTCGACAGGCTGTTGAAAACTTCAGCAATGTATTGCAGCTTACGGCCGTCATCTTAAAGACATTATTATTAAAAATTAATCAGTATAAAATGGTAAGTCCTACTGATTTCAAAAATAAAAACATTTTTTTCATAGAAATAATTGCGTAGGCTTCCACAGTCTGAGTCATGAGAAATATTTGTTTTCCGGGAATGGACTGTGTCATATTTTGAGTCAGAGCTCAACGTTTCGCCCGCAGTCGTATGGGGCATCTTCACTTGGTTTATTTGGCCTCTAGCGTGGTTCACACGTCGGGTAACCTTGTAAACTGAGTCTCCCCTTCTTGTTGCTTAAACTCGGCCTCTAGCGTGGTTGACACGTCGGGTAACCTTGTTTAAAACAGTACTATCCCCCTTGCTCCTGAAGATGCCCCATACGACTGCGAGCTCTGACTCAAAATATGACACAGTCCATTCTCGGAAAACGAATATTTCTCATTTTTTCATATATACCCTGGTTTCACTGCTCATTTGGTTCTGCCGCACCCTGTATTTATTTAAACTGTCTGTGAAAGTGTTTTATGTTATTTCTAAAGGTCTGAAATTTATTCAGACATGTCTGAAACTTTATCAAATTATTACCACAAGTCTGTAATTTATTTTTCATGAAAATGTTTTTAGCGCGTAGGGATGTAACAATAGACTTGGGTTTCCCATGGGGTTTATACACAGTCGAAAGAGGCATGTTGCCCCTAAAATTTTACCACGATTTCAATTGTGAAGTTCAGCATTACAGTTACGCATTTGGGCCTTGCTGGGAGCCTGTTATAGCCCAATGCAATTTGAGTAAGTTTAAATACTATTACAATAATAAATATATAATAATATATTATTGAATATAAAGGTTTTGAAAAAATATTCGCACCCAGTCGCGATCCAAGCCCCCCACTACCATTTTGGGATAAAATGAGACTTTTATTTCACGGCCGATTAACAATGTGGATATCGCAGTTGACTCTCTTATTACACGCATCGTTAGACCCGTACAACACGACTGAAGAGATGGAATTAACATGGTCTGATGTCGCAATGGACTGGACGAATTGTACAATAAATATATTAATCTTAACTTATTGAAAACTTTATTTATTTTTAGCTAAATTTGTGTTTAAAGGAGATTTAAATGTTTACGTGAGAACTGCGTCAAAATACGACGACTGCAAACTGTTACATTTACCGAATTTAAAGCTAACTTTAAAAATCAATTGGGTATGTCTAGCAGACCCAAATGATCATCATAGCGTGATACCTTGTGCCCCAGATAAACTACCAGAATATTCCAGCAATCAAGTATGTATTCCTCACTTTTATTAAGCACTGTTTACACTTAATATTTCAGGAACACGATTCATTCCGCGCGTTCCGCTCTCAAAATATAAATATTTCAATTGCACTTGAAACCAAACCCATTCAAGACCAAAAAGAAGTCGAATATCCATCTTTACTGCTTTATGGGAGCACCCTAAGGTGGATTGAGAATTTAAAATTGATTCTATCAGGAGTGACACGGCCCACGAGGCGTGGGGCTATTTTTAGAAACGTCCGACCGAGGAAAATTCAACTTAGCCGACATTACAGAAAAGTTAATTTAAGTTTGGGACTTCATAGGTTTCAAATATGTTATTGGATGTCGTTTGCGATGCAACGGGGCTTCGAATTATTAGGGGGGCGCCTTAGTAGCAGTTCCGGTATGTTTTTATATTTATTTGCTCATTAGAAATGTCAGAAACATTTTTATATTATTAGAACGGACTGAAACTATTTACAATTATTCCCAACAACCTGAAAATGTTTGAATTTATTGGCAAAGGTCTGAAATCTATTCTCAAATGTCTGAAACTATTTAAAATTACTCCCAACATTCATAAATTTATTCAAAATTGCCTGAAATTCATGTAAATTATTCCCAGATGTCTGAAATGTTTTTTAAAATGCCTGAAAGTGTTTTAATTTGTTCCCAAAGTTCTGAAATTTATTTAGAAATATCTGAAACTTATTTTTTTCATAAATAGAACATACACTAACACTCGTGCCAGTTGACGACGGCCTGAAACATCGGCCTAGAAGTACTTGGGCCATAATGTACATGAATTGCGACCTTACTGAAGCTGAAATTTGGCTTCAAAGCGCATTACAGGAAGACATTTCAGAGAATGAGGTACATACAATACACCACAACAATACTCTAAACATTATTATTAAACATAGTTGCACCTTTTAGGTTACGTCTCTCCGTCAACCAGTTGAAAAATGCTATTGTCTTTCAGTTGGTAAAGTTTCGTACGGCCGCGAAACAGTTTTATACGAAAAATGTCGCGACACACCTCAACATAGATTGGTTGTTTATGATTTAAAAGGGGCTTGGACCAAAAGTAACCGGAATGTAGCCTTCGCTTTATTCGATACTTTTATGAAAACTAAACAATTAAAAAAGAATTTATCTACCGAATGTCTGAAAGGCTTTAGATGCGAAACAACTCCGTTGAAAAGTCGGCGCCAAATCGATCCAACAATACAAACAGTTCAAGGGACACCAAGCCCGAGCAGTAAACTACAATCAGGACACGCTGTAACAATGCTACAACAATTAATAGCCGAAGCTGAAAACAAAAATGTAGTTTTTAGCGATGATTTGTCTTCCGCGACTCGGCAACAGTATTTAAAAGGCTTGCAAGCTTGCCAGGAAGATGATGTACAACATAAAAATTGGCTAAGTACGAAAATTTTGACGTTTTAATATTCGTGCCGCCATTTCTGCAAAAAGTTCAGCAGTTTTCACAGAGATGGCGACACGAACAAAATTCTACCGTTGAACAAGATTTGTATTTATTGTTAATTTCTTTCAAATAACGCTTTTAAATAAGTTGATTAATATTTAATAATAATATGTGTTTGTTTTAATGTTTTTTATTGATAGTTGCGCTAGTAAATTCCCAAGTGTTATTAAAAGGATGTGAGACAAAAGGTTATGTGATTTTAAGTGCAGCAAAAGCTGAAATCTTGCAGAGGGTGCATCGCCCCGTTTGGAAAGACCACACACTTGTTTCCAAAACAACATGGGTCGGCAGTTTGGAGTGTTTGCAATACTATGCAACAGTTAGCGCGGGAGAAAATGACAAATTAGATGGTTAGTTTTTCATATTTTTTCTCAAATTTTTATACATTTTATTAATTTTGAGAATGTTTTATATATTCTAGAATATATTTTGAATAGTTTTTAACAATTTTCAGAGAATATAATGTGGTTAACTGTCGATAACATTCAGGAAAAAGATTCAACAATTATAGCAGATCTTCCCGATGTTCCGGACTTGGTAGGGTCCGGCCAATCAGTCGGGGGCGTAGTCTCAGAGACAGTTGGGGCGTTTAGTGCAACAGAGAACCCTCCTATACAAGTAACACTCCTCAAACATGCTCTAAAAATTTTCTACTACACTTTATTTTAGTTACAACGTATCGTCAGCCGTTGCAAATGCGAATTCTTTTACGTCGGGTATGGAGACTCTTCCTTGGGTCCCGGGGCCCTTGGGGAGGTGCCTCCACCGCCCCAGGAAGACGTGGGGCCTTGGGAAAGACAAGAAACAGCAGTGGATGCATTTACTTTGATGCATCATGATTTGGACGTTTGCACAAATAGTTTACAAGTATAGAATTTTTTTAAGGTTAATAACAGTTTAATTGTTTTGATTATTGTAGTATGCAATGTTGTTGGATATTGTTAACAATTTATTGTTGTACGTTGAGCCGCATAGGAAAAAAGCGCTGGAAAGATTAGCCCGCATGAAATTTCAATTACAATTAAATAGTTTCGAAGACCAAAAACGGCCGATTCAAAATTTACAAAATCAGGTTCGGTGTTTAGTTTCTAAAATTCGTAGGTTAGAAAAAGAATGGTATTTGGTTCATAAAGCATTAGCAGACGATCAAAATAATTCAGAATTATTGCAAGAAATAAAACGTTTAGAATTATTGGTAAGATTGAGGGACTCTTTTTTGGCGCGCACTATTTTCATTGTTGTTAAAGGTGTACGAATGTAAAGAACTATTAACCTCTCAAAGTGAAGAGTTGGATATTATGTTGTCTTGTTATAAAGAAAAGCAATTGTTAGCTACAAATAGATTAGCAACAACTAGAAACGACAAACCTGTAACAACAGTTAGAGCGAATGAAATATGTTTTAAACATGCACAATGGCGCCTAACCGAAGCAGACGGTCAGTTAGGAATCGCAGATCTTGTTTTGAGTAACTTCCTGTATGAATACTTTAATCAAATTGCCGCCATATTTATTATTTTATGTAAAATATTTGTAGATACACTAAAAACTCGCGCAGTGATGATTCAGTGGAACATTTATTAGAATTAGGCTACGTTCGAATGACAAATCTTCTTCCAAACCAAATATATACAGAAGTTTTATGTCCTACCGAAATCCAATCACAAATGCCGATAGATCACAAACGAGTTTTAAGAGTTTTTTGCAGAGAACGACCACCAGTCGGTGGAATAAGTGTCAAAGAACACTTTGAAATCAATGTTGTACCTATAACTATTGGTAATTATACAAATTAAATGCAGAAATTAATAAAAACTTACGGAATTTTAGGTCTAACCAAAAAGTTTTTCAACACAATGCTAAAGTTCTGTTTTCCCGAAAGGGACCCGGATAACATCGAAGGAGAGCAGGGAGATGAAATCGATGAGAATTCCAGAGGGAAAAAAACCAGATCCAGTGTAAGAAAGTCCAAAGACACTAATTTTTATGTGAAAATAGATCCGAAAGATGATGTGGAAAAAATGAAAGTATGCTTTTATTTGTTTGTTTACAAATGGCGCCAATTTATTATTACCGATTTTAGGAGCGCGCAGAAAAGAATAAACTATTTATTTATATTAAAATACCTGAAGTACCAGTCAGAGTTTCGTATAAAGGCAACAAAGAAAAAAATATTGAAGATATTAGAGATTTTTCGTTAGTTATTCCAACTTTAGAGTATCATAATGTGACGTGGACTTGGTTAGATTTATTACTCGCTATGAAAAGTGATAGCAGACGAGTTATTTTATCGCAAGTAAGTTTAATATAATATATTTTAACAAAATATTATAAAATAAAGTGTGCAGGCAATTAAACAAAAACTCCAAATAAATCGAAATAGGGGCTCGGCTGATGAAGGCGCTCTGCCCCAAGAAGAAGACAAAGCGAGGATGCTTTTCGGAGCCCGACATGTGGTAGGTTATTTTTAAATAATTTCCAATAATTATTTCATTAGGAATATTTCCAGCCTGGAGATAGAAGTCTAAAAAAAGGTGTGAGCGGAGTCTTCAAATTTCATAAATAAATTTATTTATTATTGTTATATACAATTATATTTATAATATATTATGTGTTGTATGGCCATTTTGTCCTCGCCTCAAACCCTTTATATTTATCCTTGTATTTTAATCCGGTAACCAAAGTGGAACTGCGTGGAAACGCAGTTATTCCATCGAACATTGCATCAGTTTCTGGATGAAATCTTTCATATTCATATTGTATGTGAACATTTTCGGGTAAATTTAAATTCTTCATTAAATCCAATGGTACTTGATTGTTTACCGGCGTTTTATAAAACTCTAAAACATCTTGAACTGTCTGTAAACTATGCAACAATGAATTGGGAACACTGTGCTTGAATTCTTCTTCACAAGCGGACAACAGAGCGAATTTCTTCGCCATATTTGAGATTGTAGTTTCGGTGCCTAATATTCTTGAAGATATTTCATGGAATTTACTGTTTAAATCTTCTGGGGGTGTGTAGGACTTTTGCGCGCGCAAAAATCTGAAACAAATGGTGTTGTTGATGGAATGATTTTTGTATTTGGTGTGTTTTGCGCGCAGTATCGAATGTATCGACCTGCGAGCGAGCAGTGGCGCCCTCGCGCTCAAAGTGGAAAGTTCCCGCGATGGTCGGTTCTCAATCAACACTGCGGCTTCGTTTCACAACCAAATATTGGGTGTGAGAGTGTTTCACGGCTCAAACTTACCCTCTGGCGGTGTGTGTTGCGTTTATTTGGGGCCCTCGTTTGGTGTCAGGGCTTCGATAGGCTTTAGTGGCCAAGTGCCGGGCGATCTGCAACAAATAAAAGCAAATGGCGGGAAGTGATAGGTGGCAAAGTGTTATGTTTCAAATGATTTATATTTGTGAAATGATGTGATATTTACTTGTGGTTTGTTGAAAGCATGGATGAAGAAAGCCGCCATCGCCATGATGGTTCGCAGCGCATGCGTACGCGTCGATTTCAGAGCAGTATAGTGGTGGCTTGTTGTTTCATCCGCCATTTTGCAGTCGCCATAGAAAGGTGAAAATCCTTCCCAATGTCTGTGCTCCTCGCCAAGTTTTAAGTGTTTGGGCCGTGCCGTGTTAAATACTTCGCTAGTGCTAGTGTTGTGATTCTAACTTATATTATAATGGATCAAACATGACGCATCCAAACCATCAAACCAACGGAGCCAGTTTGGAGGATTGCCACACTAACTTCTTTGCTTTGGTGAGTTCACTTCCCAACAATCAATTCTCAATCGAAACGTCAACGGGCCAACAATGCCTGTATCCAGCCAACAATAGGCATATGTCGCGTGTGTGTTATTCTGTCAATGCCTATCACAACACTTGCCAACTATTGGCCTAATTTTTTCAACCGTTGAACGCACGAATGTCTTGCAAGTGATTTATCGCTCGCAATCGAATTAAGACAACTCTTAATGTGTGTATAAGCAAGACACACGTGCGGAGAGATTCCTCTCGGGCTCTGGTGTGACATTGACAGGTCGATTGTTGTTTTTATGGCCCATGTGTAGTTTTACGACCTTTTGCACGGGATCGGGCAAAAATATTGATTGCTACAGATGTTTTCACATCGATTACGATTACGAATTGTTTGTAGGAATACAGTGAGGTTATAATTATTGTCAATTTGTTGATATTTGTGTGCGGGCGTGAGGCTAGTTCGTATGAACTCTTCTCCTTAGTATAAGAGAGTACAACACCGTTGCCACATTCTCTTCATAACGGTCTAGTTTTCAAGCTCTACTTTTACAACAATTTACATTATTTTTAAGCATGATTTATCGCTATATTCATACCCAAAACCTGGTACGCATTTCACTCTGCATAATCTTTTGTTTATCGTGTTGTTTACGGCGATTGTTTTGGCAGAAAACTAAGATTTATCGTATCATTTGTAATGTTTTTATTTGTGTTATCAGTGTTAGATTAAGATTGGTATTGTTGCCTTCCTGATTCAGATCGAATCATCATTTGACATTGACGTGTGTGTGTGTGTGTGTATTGTACGCGATTTGGCAACGGTGTACATCTGCTGACAGTCGTACATTCCGCTACAAAAGTACAGTAAACTTTCATAACACACACACGCACGCATTCATCACTTGTTTATATAAACTATCTATTGTTTTTCTAAATTTGTTTTGACATTCGGATGTTTACAGAGAAATGAAACGCATTTTACATAACATTTTTTTTTATTTTTTTGTATTTTATATTCAAAATAAATAAATTATTATATTTATTAAATGTTTCATCTATTTTTGAGATCATAGCGACCACTGGTCCGTTGACCTTGACGTTCAGTTGTTCTGTTTACCTGCATATTTGTTTCACATTCTTCTGTTATCCACAGGGTAAAATTCAATTGTTTTCCAAAGCCCCCCCACAAAAATATATGACTAAAAAACTTTTAATAAATATTTATATATGAAATTTTTTAATAATTACTGTAAAAATTATTAGTAATTATAATTATAATCATGCTTAAAATATTTGTAAATTTTTACCACTTGCATTCAACAGGTTAGCAATATGAGAAAACAAATTATAAATCTTGAATTTGGAGTAAATACGCACAACCAAAAGGTTAAAGTTCAAAAAAGGTTTTACACCTACTGAAAAATCTATAGCCGGCTTGGTTACGCGCAAAAGGGTCCGAAAACTATTTGCACATAAGTAGAAAGCTGTTTTCTCTGATATGCTTCGCTGCTTGCTATAGGAAATGTAGTTTAAAAACTTGTGCGCAGAAAATAATAAAAATTATCTACAACTAAAAGTTTCATTTGAAACCTTGAAATAGTTGTTGGGGCACTACTGACATTGTAGACAATATATTTGATGTATAGTTTCATAATAGATGAAATAACTAGTTGAACGTAGATAGAATGAGTTAGAAATGTTAGCCCAGAAACCTACTTTCCGTTTGTCATGGTTTCTTGCTTTATTCATAGTTTGTATGTTCTTAAAAAATATTGTTCATGTTCCAACCAATGTTTTGAACTTATATTCGTCATTGTAAACCACTGGTACACGGTTAAAAACAATGTATAAAGTTTTAGAGGCATAGAAATATGTTTTAATTGTTGGAAAATCATTGGGAACAATTCCAAATATATTTAACAAGTTTTGATAGCGTTTTGGACTACTTCAAATAGTTATAAATATTGTATACACTGTCAGAATCTACCCTACCCTACTCTGTGATTATATACCGTGTGTCTGTCTTAAAGGTGTACATAAGAGATTAACATGTGACATCAGTTTTTTGCAATTTCTTGCTCGCCTAATTATTTTAAGAAAAAACGCGTCAAATAAAAGTTTTAGGGCATAAAATTCTGCATCTAAATCAATAAACAGAATTACCTTTACATGCTTTGTAACGACAGAAATTAATTTTGAAAATGTCGAAAATTACGTTGAAAATATCTGTCACAACATAAGAACTTATTTGATGTTTCTGACAATTTGATAAAACGTCAAGCATTTATTTATTTTTTGTTCAATTCCATGGCTGGAATTTTCGACATTTTCATAATTAATTTCTGTCGTTACAAAGCATGTGAAGGTAATTCTGTTTATTGATTTAGATGCAGAATTTTATGCCCTAAAACTTTTATTTGACGCGTTTTTGCTTAAAATAATTAGGCGAGCAGGAAATTGCAAAAAACTGATTTCCCATGTTAATCTCCTATGTACACCTTTCAGACAGACACAAGTTTTATCTCCTGTAGTTATGAAAATAATATCGGCCATGTGGCTTTGAGATTATCTCACAGAAAAAAGTTACACGGTGTTAAATCTGGTGAGCGCGCGGGAGAACATTTTCTCGAAACCTGAATTGATGCTCGCACTGTGTGCGCCATTCAGACATTTTTCAGGCCAAGTTCTTTAAGAACTGGGGCAAAAAAAATTGGAGCAGGCTCACACACCCTCAGAATTGATTATAATTATCCGATTTCCCTTCGTTCATGTTTTCGGGTGTTTGAGCAGCCCTTGGTTGTCCACGTCCTTTCCATACAGCTGATCCTGTTTCCCTAAAGTACTAAACGCGTGTTTAACTGCGGCTACAGATCTATTTTCACGGATATAGCGCTTTAAACAGTTATAAATTTGTCTAATGATGATAGGACCGCATCTCTACTTAATTTTCGATCTGTAGTCGGACTGTTTGGGGTGTTTGAGCAGTCCTTGGTTATCCACGTCCTTTCCATACAGCTGATCCTGTTTTCCTAAAGTACTAAACGTGTGCTTAACTGCGGCTTCAGATGCATTTTCACGGGTGTAGCGCGTTAAACAGTTATAAATTTGTCTAATGATGACAGGACCGCATCTCTATTTAAATTTCGATGTGTAGACGGACCTATGCGGCATCAAATGGCGTAAACTAGTAGGCTGCGAAGCCGTAGGCGCCGTGGAACCCCTGGACGACCCAGTGCTCCGCAGCTACTCCCAATGTTTGGCCAACGACATTCTCTGTGTCTGGCGAAGAGTATCCACCACTGGTTCGCACTCGAGCTCTGCGGGCCTGTACGATCTGGGCGTGGGGGTTCCGCCCCAGCAGTCCACTAACAGCACCCCCAATCCGCCGTTGTCTCTCCACGCCGCTAAAGAGCTGTGGATCTTCTGGTATGGGGAGGAGCCCGATTTCAGTGATCTGGTAGCACCGGAGTTAATATCGCCTGGTGAGTAAACCACTCTGTATTTAAAATATCCATAGAGTTGATGTTGTTGTGGTTGTGTGTTTGGCAACGCTGTTGAGCCGGTTTACTAGTAGACTCACTCGCTAGGTCCTTGACCCTCGGTACATAACTATAGGTATAGCTTCGTATCTTGCACACTTAAAGACACAAAATCGTGGCGGGGTTGATGCAACACATTTTTTGTTATAATTAATTTATTAACAATATAATATGTCACATAAGTTTGCGGAAAATGTTTGAATAGTTTAATTCTTCTTTGGCGTGTTTTAAAATTTATGACGCGTACTTTTTGAAAAATTCTGCGCCTTAATTGTTTTCATTTAGGGGCTTATACAGATTGTTGTAACTACGTTACAAATATTATTGTTTTGCCTCAAAACACTGCGTTGTTGCTCTGATATAGTCGCTTGAAGCTAGTCAGCCCAAAACTTAATCTATATATAAATAAATATATCATCACGGCTTATTACCCATTGCTGGGTGTGCCAATCTACTTGTACACAGATATCGGTAATGATGAAATATTTGTACCGTGCAGGCGCTTACCAGGCGTCACCTCACGGACACACTGCTGGCGCGGAGAGTACACCACAGGTGTCAATTGTGTGCCATTTAAAATTCGTAATATTTGGCGTGGGTCGGGATCGAACCCGGTTCTCCAAATCTGTGATGTAATTTATTATTTTGTCTGAAAACTTTGCATTCCTTTTGAATTTTATATTGAAACTTTTTGGGCCTTACAAGAAAATATATACAACAATCTGCAGGGGCCCCAAAATAAAAACAATTACCGCACAGGATTTTTCAAAATACGCAAAATAAATTTTAAAACCCGCCAAATACTCATGGGGCAAATCAAAACTACTTCGTCGTATAGAAGAAAATGGACCACTAGCTCTATATTAAACCTGATTCTTAAAGCATAAATTATATTGAATAAATGACGATTATTTTTAATTCGAAATATTTGGCGCCGGTCGGGAACGAACCCAGTTCCTCAGATTCGCGACCTGACACTCAGGCACGCGGCCACGAGAAATATGATTAATATATTTTTGCCAGAAATGTTTATCATATATTTATAACCACATTTACAGTAAAAATATTAGCGAAATATATTGTCAAAAATAATTTGATAATCAGTTAAAAAGGGGAACCACCACTATTCAGTAATAATAAATATCTCCATCAAATTCCACGATTCGAGTTGAAATTTCATTAATGACCAATAATAAAATCTTATCGCCTCGTCTTTCATCAATGCGCTGTTTCCCGCTCGTATGACGTCACGTGACGTCACGCACTGACGAAACAAATGCCACGCGTCGACTCTCCTCTCCCGAGAAAGAGATGGTCTCTCTCAAGCTACGTTATAATATAGAACAATACACGTAAAAAAAACGATAATTTTTTGTTATATTTCATTCATATTGCGATTAGATTTTGTCGGAGATGTTGTTTTTATTAGTAGAGGGGGTCAAAACAAATGATTTACATTTGTTTATATTTATATACATTTGTTCTGGTAATTAAAGTGTGCTATGAAACATTTGCTAATCACCGAGTAGTGTATGTTCTGTTCACTTGTTTCCATGGCTTGCCGCGACTTGTAGAAAAATTTCTCTCAAGTTCAACAACCTACAGTTATACCAACTTAACTGGGGGAAAGAATATATAACTGATTTCAAAACAATTAATAATTGGGGAAAACACTTGATAGTGGAGTTGGTGTAACTAAGGCAGTAAAACAATTGCATTCAACAAGTTGTTTTAAAGTTTGAAACAAACTTTATTTGGAAGTAGAGGAACTATTATCTACAATAGATAACTATGTTATTTCTCTAAAGTTCAGGATAGCAATATCTAGAATTTACACTTCCTATAATAAACAATTGAAAGTATTCTGAGTGTTAAACAATCAATTGTTTAACGCTTCGTTCATCTTTCTACATTAATTTTTTTCAACAAATATTTGCGTGTACAAATTTAACAAAAAATATCAAAAATCATTCGTTCGATTTTCCGCGAATAGTTCTGACGGTTTCCACCGGCGTTGTAGTCGGAAACACGTGCTATCGCAGCCACTGGTTGCCTGGCAACCGCAGGGGTTAACCGGCAACGGTGGTGGGGGCCGTAGATGGCACCACTAACACACACAACAACATAAGAACATCAACCGATAACAGATTGCATTTATTATTATTTGGCTAGTGAAAATTGGAGAATTTTCATGGGAAATTAATAGGTTTGTTAAGGAAATATTTAAGAGAAATTATTGATAATGTTTCGACTATGTTTAAGGGTTGAAAAAGGCTGAACTATATTTTGTAAGGGGCATATTTGAGCAAATGTATTGATTTAAATTTTTCAATATTTTCCTTGTATTTTATACATTATGTACGCATTTATTTCCCAATATATGGTAAAAATTATACCTAAAAATAGATGTAAATTATTGCTAAATATGTTACACCAATTTATTTATATTTTTACCGTGTATAGAACCACAAAATCTTAACGAAAATTTAGTATTTTCTTGGTAAATTATTGTAATGTTTTATTAAAGTTTTCCCAAAAATTGGTAGCATAAATTATACCTAAATATAGGTATAATAAATCTGATGTGGCCAACACATTACCTCCCGCCAATTTAATGTATATAATAGCAATAAACTTTGAGTAAAAAACATCTTTCTAATTTGTTGTTCCAATAAATAGAACAGTTTGTAATGCGAAATTTTGGATTATATTTAATTAGGTTTTTCCTCGAAAATCTGTACCACACCCGATTTATCATGTATAGTCAAAATCAAAACCAAATTTAAGAAGTGGAAGAAAATATCGTCACACACACACACACAGACAGACATGATTGTAAAAAATAAAAACGTGTTGTGGAAACCTTAATTTATTATTTTTCGCTAAAATTATTAACATTTACAAAATTTGTACACCCAAATATATGTTTAAAAAATGAAAACCATTATTATTTCTTATGTATTTAATATAGACGGCGAACAAGGCTCATGGGAAAGCGGCTTATCGTACGAATGCCGTTCCCTCCTTTTCAAAGCGTTGCACAACTTAATCGAACGCTGCCTCCTCTCCCGCGATTTCGTTCGGCTGGGAAAATGGTTTGTGCAGCCCTACGAGGGCCCGCGCAAGAACATAGGGCCCTCCACGACGCATCTATCGTTCAGTTTTGCGTTTTTCGTGCACGGCGAAAGCACTGTCTGCGCTAGTGTGGATGTCAGACAACACCCAGCCGTTAGAAGGTTGACGAAACAGCATATTCTGCAGGCCCAAACCACCAGCAATGGACTACCAGGTAAGAAAAACACATAATCTACACTTTTATTGTTGTCAAAAACATTGTTGCAATCTTGCGGAAATATTGTAAAATATACCTTGATCTTGTGCTCAATTACAAACATTTTCTCCAAATTCGTGTTCCCCGTACATTTCTGCTTACAACAATACCAAAAAGTTGTTAAATAACTGTTTAAACATTGTAGAAAACATGGTCGAAATCTTGCTAAAACATTGAAAAATATATGTTGAAAAATTGATAATTATCTCAATCACAAGTACAAATACCTTTTTAAAATATATAAATTCGTGTTCTCCAATCATTTTTCATCATATTTATATTTAAAATTGTAAAAACCGGGACCAAATCTTGCTGAAAACTTGTACAAATATAGGTTAAAAAACTTATAAATATCTCTGACACATGTAAAATTACAAACTTGCAACATGCAAATTTATACTCTGTACACATTTTTCATTAAAGTAATATCTTAAAATTGGTCTTTAAACATTGTAGAAATTTGAATTCAAACATTTATCTAACCCTCAAAACAGTTCAAATATTTCATTGAAATCCCATTGAAATTAATACTACTAACGCCATCTGTGCTAAAACGCTGAACTTTTATCAACCCACATAGTCACATATAGGTTGATTAAACTAAACACGATTTTGTGACGTCACCATGTTAAATCTCCATAAGGCGTCACGATCACACTATCTTAATTATACTATATTTTATGAAAGTTCAGCGTTTTACCACGGATGGCGTTAGTGGTATTATTTTCATGTTTATTTTAGTAAAACGTAAACAAGAATTGTTTGTTAGAAAAGTGTTAAAATTTAAGTTAATTATTTGATTGTTGTTATAAATATCGATAAGAATTGATGAAATATAAAGTGTAGACTGTTTTTAGTGGTATATAATAATAAATAGCGGTGATATTGTGATTGAAAGTTAGAAATTTTGAGGGAAATATTCAACATTTTTGAGGTAAAATTTTATTAGTATTTCAGTTTATAAGTAGCTAATATCCATGTCAATTTATATTTATACCCGTACAACACGATTTTAGTGTTAATTTGAAGATATTGCAAACAATTCAGGAGTTATGAAGCACCAAAAATACATGTTTTCATGTTTAGTTTCGGCCAAAAATTTGAGGTTACAAATGGTTCAATATCAAGATTCCGGTAAAGATAAGTGTTTATTCTTGTAAGAATGAACTTTGAAGGGATGCTTTGTATATTTCTTGTATAAAAGTAGTTAAATTTCGGGTTAAAAACTTTTCAAACTCAGGTTCAAATTGTACATTTTTGGCGATAAATGAGAGGTTAAAAATCGTTCAATATCTCGATTAATATTAAAGTGAGAGTGTAAATTCGTGCAAAACAAACTCGGAAGGGTCGATTTGATATATTAATATTTTAAAAGTATCAAAAAGGCATTAGGGATTCCGGAAAATAACGTCGAAATTTTGGGAAAAACATACATTTTATTTTGCTCACAACTTCTCAACGGTTTAAATTATCTTTAAATTAACACGGAATTCGTGTTCTACGGGGTTTGTAATAAAAATTAGCTTATTTCCAAATCTTAAAATTACATAAATCTAATGATTTCCAATATACATAATACAAAAATAAACATTCCTTTTCAGTTATTCTTGCGCCCTTTGGCCTGTCGGCGTCGCTAACCGGCACGACATGCAAACCAGACACCCCCAATCGAGTATTGGACGACTGGTCCCACTTCTACCCAGTGGAGCACCCCATAGGGCCCCCCAGTTGCGTAGAAGTGGTCGTGGGAGGCGTCAAACTCCGCTATCCATCTTGCTATGTCCTCCTCACGGATATGGACGAGCCTAGCGCTCCCGTGGACGAAGGCCAGCCTCCGCCCGCGCTGCAAGGCCCCGCGGGGCTTCTTCCCGAACGGGTGTGGCAGGATGCCGTCCTCGGGGGGCCCACCAAGCAGCCGGGGGAGTGGGAGTTTGTCGAGCCTACGCGGAGGACGAATTGCACCTGTAGCAAGTGAGTTTTTATGGGTTTTTTTATTGTAGATTTTTATTATTTAGTTATGTATTGTTGTTATTTGTACAGCGCTAACATGAAGGAATATGGATAGAGGGTTTCTAAAGTCAAGCAAATTTTGTTACGGATAAATTAGGGATGGGGAAACACTAATAAATATTTTTTAAAAAGTCTTTGGTTATTTTATAAAGTTTGCAATAAAATTGTTTTAAATGATATACAAATGTTCATTAATTGTATTTACAAGTAAAGCTTGCCAAATTGAAGGCATAGTGTGGATGGGTGAACATTAAACTTAGATTTAAAAAAAATGTTTCATTTAAATTTTTTTAATGAATATTATTTCAACTTATAATTGAATGTTTATTAATTGTATTTACAAGTCAAGCTTGTTTAATTCAAGTCATATTTGAGATGGGAGACCACAAATTTTATTAAAAAATGTTTAATTTTCTGTATAAAATTTTATTTTAAAAACTATTTTAATTTATTGGGAAACATTTAAAAATCATATATAAAAAGTCAAGCGTGTATCATTGCAGTCATATTTGAGATGGGAGACCATTGAAAAATGTTAAATTTTTGCAAAAATTCATATCATAAACTATTATAATTTATTGCTAAACATGTGTAAATGTTTTTTTAAAAGTTAAGCTGGCATAATCGCAGTTACAATTAGGATGGGAGACCATGAATTTGTTGAATCTTCATGTTGGCGTTTAGATATTTAGAGTTCGTTGAGTAGATTGGTGTAGTAGCATAGCATGTGTAGACGACAGACAGGTCAGGCCTTTGCCCCACAGACGAGCGACTATTTTCATCCCGAGTGCCGACAGACATTGCAATTCGTTATTTGTCATATTGTAAATTGACATTGCAGGTGTAGGAAAGTGGTGGGGCCCGGCAAGGCAGGCGGGCGCTCCAAGGGGCCCCGCCGGGTACCTTTCCACCGGCGGACGCCTCCGCCCCCTAACCAACAAACGCAGGAAAGGTACGAGGCAATTTTTATAGAGAAAATTGCAGACGCGCATGGCTTGTGTTTATTAATATGAGTAGGGCTCCGCCTTTTGTAATGTGTAGTATATGGTTGATGTCGTGATGGTAGATAATGTTGCTTTGCTTTTATTACAAATGGTTTAATATATTATTGATTAAAAATAAATAAACACAAGATTCGTATTTTTAATAATAACCGTCGAGTCAATTTATATTTTAAATATCACGAAAAATGAACTTTAGAGAACTTTACGAGGTGTGGCAATTGAGTTCCGCGAATTTGTCAATAAAACACAAGCAAAATTTTCACAATAGTCTCCCTCTAACTTTATATAACGATTCCAACGTTGCTCCGACGATTGGAAGCACCTTCCGAAGTTAATCCGTTCCCTTGAGGCGCGTCTTCATCTTGGGGAATAAGAAAAAGTCGCAGGGGGCAAAATTGGGGCTATAGGGTGGGTGTGGTAACGTTGGAATGCTTTTTTGACCAAAAACTCTTGCACAATGAACGAGGAATGGGCCGACACGTTGTCGTTGTGCAAGGTCGGACCGCACACGGAAAATGCGTACCCACAGCCGCTTCAGGATGCCAACATAGAACTGTCCAGTCACTGTCTGGCCGGCAGGAAGATATTCACGATGAACGATGCCGCGGATATTGAAAAAAACGATCAACATTGCCTTCAGTCGCGATTTGGACCTCGCTTTCGTTGGCCGCTTCCCACTCTTTTCCACCCACGCGCGTTTTCGACATTGTCTCCGTACACCATCTGCAATTTTCGGAGGATTTCCGAGGGTTTTTCGCCAGATTTCATTCATTTTCACGACGCTACTATAGAAGTTACTTTGGAAAAACATGCATAAGACACAAACCAAACGTGCTATCGACTTCAAACTTCAACTGGAACTAAAAAAGGCCCCTATTTTCAGAGATATGTTTAGAAACGACGCAGTGTTGTCCGTTCCCGAGTTATAACTAAAATCCCGGAACTTAATTGCCACACCTCGTATATTCGGTATAGAAGTGGTTCAATTTCCGATTAAACCTGAATTCTAAAATTGTACTGTTGGTCGCAGTTCCTCGACCAACTGTTTGCGGCAGTGACGTAAGGGGTTTCGGTTTCAATGAGACACAACTCACATTAAATCGTTTATTTACAAAGACATGTTTGACACATATGTAAAATAATCTCAAGGAATGTTCGTCAGAGGTTAGCACATCTCACAAAGAATGTTCAGCACAAGTTAGTGGAGTCGTAGATCCCTCGGGTGCACTCTGCTACGGTCTACTGTTCCGTAGCGCTTGGGAGGTGACTCCAGGAGAAGTGGTCTTGAAAACTGGATCGACGAGGCCCGGTGGCCCTGGCGATGCGGTGGATGCGAATCGAGCGTTCGCGGTAATGGCTTACGAGGTGGTGGCGCGGCTGCCCTGCGGCCGAGACGTCTGCTGGGTGGATACCTTCTGGCGCTGATCGGCGGGTTCCTCGGATGCCGTCCTCTTACGATTGCCGGTCTTCTCGGGCGTCGGAGGTAGCGGAGACACTGGGCGAATCGAACGTGCGGTTCGGCGCGCAAGTCGTACCACCTTCCGCGGTACGGGCTCGCGAAAGGTCGTCTTTGAGGGCTCCGTGTTGGCGGTTTCTCGCTTCTGAAGGTTCTAAGAACGAGCGGAAGTCGGGTTGATTAGCGTGCGAGTTGCCTGTGCGGCGTCGTGTTGAAGGTTAGGCCTCTTCGGCTGTCACCAGTGAACTGTCTTGGCTAGGCAGAGTGCACCGCTACAGTACATTTTTGGCTAAAAATCAGTTAATCGCCCCTATTCTCTAACTCAATCGATAATAACTATCGATCGATAACAATTTTTGACAAATAGAAACAAATGTATCATCTTTCAGCATCATTTTTTATTCAATGTCTACTATAATTATTATTGGCTACAATTTATTATCGATCGATAAAAGTTATCGATTGAGTTACAGAATAGGGGTGAATATCTCGATTTCGGTAAAAAATAGAGTGTTAATTCTTGCAAAAATGAACTCTGGAGGGTCGATTAGATATATTAATATTTTAAAAGTGTCAAAAAGGCCGTAGGATTTCCGAAAAAAAATTGAAATTTTGGAAAAAAATGCTCCAAAATCATGCATTTTGTGTTGTTTACAACTCGTCAACAGTTTAAATTATCTTAAAATTAAAACAAAATTCGTGTTCTACGAAGTTTAAAATATAAATTAACTCATTTTCAAATTTTGAGACCATTTGAACAAAGTTTTATTATAATATTTCTAAGATGACGCCTGTTGCGAATTATTCGCAATTCTTCCAAAACTTTTATTTTGTTTGAAATACGAATCTTTTTAATCCATGTTTAACCATTTCCGGTGTGGTTTAACCCTTAATTAAACCCCTAAACATTATTTGAAATGTAAAAAATGTGTAGATACCATCAAGGCAGTTGCACACCACAAGGAGGCCCACCAAGCTATCCACGCACTCAAGACTCCCTCACCGTCCCATCTGTGGGTTCCCCTCCATCCGTAGCCCCCTCGCCGCAGCCTGCCTCCGTCCCAGCGGGGGGCGAAGCCCCTGCGCCCACACCGCCTGTTACGACCACCGCTGGTGGCACACCGCCTCCCGCCAGCCAGCAAGAACATCAAACGCCGGATGGGGGGCAGAGCCCGCCCAACACCCCGGGGCAACAGATGGGGCACAGCGCCAAACAAGATGGGGGGATGCTGAAGAGACCTGTGTTGAGTATGAAGGAATACGAGGATGTTATGTTAGAGGAGGAACAGACGCTGGATTTGTTGTATGATTATTCGACGCTGGATGCGTGGTGAGTTATTTTTATTTGTTCAAACATAATTGGCGGGAGGTATCACATTTTATTTATTTATTTTTAAGGTTAAATCATCCTGTGAAACGTTTCAAACCCGACTCGCGGGAAAACCGCTTAAAACACAAACACGGTGATATATATTCATTATACGGCACTCCAAACGGAGTCCAATCAAACAATAGCGACTCACCGGCACTCACACAACTTTTCATCAAGCAAGAAATCAAACAAGAACCTTTTCCGGTAAATCATCTATTTAACGAACCACACAACATTGTATTATTATTATTATGAAATGTTTTTAGTGCGAACTCGAATCGACGCAACCACTTGTGGGTGGAAAGCGACCCGGAGATCCTTATGAGTTTGAAGAGGAAGGCGGCAGTGGCGTCCAAATGGATTTTAAAAGGGGGCAAGTTAAAGAAGAGAATAAAGAGATTAAAAAGTGCCCCGCTGGAAATCTTTTTACATCTGAGGGGTTACAGCCGTCTTATAAAGATTTGGATCAGATTTTTGATAATTCGGACGACACCAGTAGTGATGAAGCGGTAAGTCACACACACTATTATTTTTCCTAAATTGCTTTTATGGCCTGAAAATATATCAACATTTTTTGACGTTTTAAAAAATTGTAAAATTGTCAATATTTATTTAAATTTCTTGAAGAATCGATTGTATTTTTACTTATTTTTGAGTCATGAATTGTTATATGCATAAAAGTTGTTAAATATTTGTTTAAATATAGCAGAAATTTTGGTTCAAATCTCACATATTTTCATACGTAATACAGGATGCGACAGAACCAACTGAGCAGTTTTGAAGAGTTATAAAAAAGAAACCAGGGTATACATGAAAAAAATGTTTGGTTGCAATACATTTGAAGTTTTGAGCAGCCCGTTGACACATTTCGCGGGGTATCGCGTTTATTTGTTCAACAATCTGCTCCCTTAGCTTTAGCAGGTTTTGGGGGCGACACTTTTTCCTTTAGATATCCCCAAAGAAAGAAGTCGCATATGCTTAAATCCCCACGTCACCTCTCAAAGACACTAGACGTCCAGGAAACATTTCTCTTAAAGCGTTTAGAGAATTTCGGGCTGTAGCCCTATACTGTTGGAACCAAAAATCCCCCAAATCCTCTTCTTCAACAATCACAGAAAATTTTGCAACATTGAAACATAACGCCCGGAATTCACGGTAACGGTCACGCCTCCCTCTTCAAAAAAGTACGGGCCTATAACACCAAATTGTGATACGGCACACCGTACTGTTAGTTTCGGAGAATGTAGCGGTCTTTCGTCAACAATTTGGGGGTTGTTTTCAGCCCAATTCCACTTAAGTGAAAATGTGCTTCATCGCTGTTGAAGATTTTGGCGGTTGGCGTAGTCTGCTGACTTCAACTCCTGAATCATCATTTAAATGCAGAATCCTCCTCAAACTGCGGTTTGAAACCTCCAATGCAATAACGTGCCTTCGAGCAGAACATCTTGGCGATTGTTCGACTGCTGCTCTCACTAGCTCCACATTTTCTGTTGTGCTATGTTTCCTCTAACTGCCGAATCCAGGACCGAATTGTGTTCGCAGTAGGAACAGCATTATTTCGTGGAATGTCGCCGAAAAACTCTTTGCGTCGCAATCACAGATCGGTTGTTTTCATAAAACGCACGCACGGCAAAGATACGATGTACTTCGGTCCATGACAGAATAAAAGGAGACCTAGTGTAGCTGTTTATCCCCGCCACCGCCTCAACACCTGGCCCCTCCAAACTGCTCAATTGGTTCTGCCGCACCTTGTATTTTTACTCATTTTTGAGGCATAAAAGTTGTTAAATAATTGTTTAAATATGGCAGAAACTTTGGTTCAAATCTCACATATTCTCAATATTTTGATTATGAATAGTTTAATGCTTTTAAAATCGAAAATTTTGTAAAAAATGAGGAATGCAATCTTTATTCTTTTTCAGTTACAAGTACAAACACCTCCAGGTTCAAACAAATCATTAACGGACGACTCCAAACGATTATGCCCTGGCGGGCCGGGCATCCTACGCCCAGAAGAACTCTCAAAAATGTTCCCAACACCTCCATCACTCGAACACCCGGTCGCTTCGCCCCAACTCGAACCATCAATCGACGATTCCCTCAAAACCGAATACCCTCAACTCGGTTCCCCCATCGAGGAACACATAGACGACTGGTCATTCGTTTTCAAACCTAACCTAGTTTGCAAAATGGTGGGCAGTAGCAAATACGCGCCATTGACAAACTTACCGAGTAGCGCGATGCCGGTATTGCAAATACCGAGTAATTTAGTTTACAAACCGAGTTGGGTCGACAAGCCAAGAAATAATAATAACAATAATAGTGAAAATGTTCAAAATAATCCGATTAGTTTTCCTCAAAGTCCGATGCATAGTTTTCGAGCGCCACCTCCCCCTTATGAATTATCATCTCCCGCAACATCCAACGCCAGTAGTTACCTGAACAAAAACTTAAACTCAGTCGAAC
Source organism: Harpalus rubripes (assembly GCA_963082715.1). Classification (NCBI taxonomy): domain Eukaryota; kingdom Metazoa; phylum Arthropoda; class Insecta; order Coleoptera; family Carabidae; genus Harpalus; species Harpalus rubripes. The sequence goes on from OY720459.1 coordinate 56,425,140, forward strand.
CAATTCAAACATCAAACATTAAAACACCAGAAGCAAATTCACTTTTAGTCAATTTATTATTGGGCGACACAAGTCTCAACATCTTCAGAGACCACAACTTCGATAGTTGTACACTTTGCGTTTGCAACGCGGGCCCAAAATGCGTCGGAAACATAAAAGGAGCCGACGCCCAACTATATTTATCCAACGGCAATTTAGAACGGGGCCCACCACTCACTCAACCGCAACCAAGTTCACCATTCCCGGGAATTTACGGCATGTTATCTCCATCTCAACACGACGAAGACAACATCCGGTGTTCATGCGGTTTCTCAGCAGTTGTCAATCGAAAACTGAGCCACAGATCCGGTTTATTCTACGAAGACGAAATGGAAATAACCGGAATAGCCGAAGACCCATCCGAACGCAAAAAAGGAAGCCTATTTTCATTTTTTAAACTAGAAAACAGCCTAGACCGAGAATTAGTCGACAATATCCCCCAAACAATACTAGAACTTGTCCGGGAACAATGCGTCATGCTTCAAAACACATCAAATTCATTATATCGCGCATCGAAATTATACAGAGGACAAAACCATCCACCGTATTCAACAACAATAAACATTTTAGAATTCACCGATTCAAACGAAATGACAACTCTAGCCCTAGACTCTTCAAAATTCATCGACACGCAAATATTGTGCAAATTAGACCACGCGCAACCCTCAAAAAATTCATTGTTGTGCGTTCACAAATGGCCGTTTTTACGGGCAAACGGCCCAACCTCCCACCAAGACATCGTCAGAGTTATGAAAGCATTACAACCTTTACTACAAGAAGCGATACAAAAAAAATGCACAACCCGCTTATGGGAAGCGCCTTATACAGTTAAAGGCCCGTTAACATGGCGCCAATTCCACCGACTGGCCGGACGAGGAACAGACGACCGATGTGAACCACAACCAATCCCGAGTTTAATCGTCGGACACGACAAAGATTGGCTTAGTTTATCCCCGTACGCTTTACAATTCTGGGATCGGCTCCTTCTCGAACCGTATTCCTACAGCAGAGATGTCGCGTATATTGTTGTCGCACCAGATAACGATGCTATCTTACCCCGAGTCAGGAGTTTTTTTAAAGAATTGTCAACTGCGTATGAAGTTTGTAGGTTAGGGAGACATAGCCCTATAACGAAAGTGTTAAGGGATGGTATATTACGAGTGGGGAAAAATGCGAAGACTAAACTGGCGAATGAACCCATTGAAGAATGGTTTGCGATGTTAGGGGAAGGCGATACTACGGACATGATCAAATTGTATGCACAGGTGAGAAAAAATCTTCTTTAAATTGTTAGAGTAACATTATTCCCAAAAGAATAAATATTGAGAGGCTCTGGGTTCGAATCCCAGCGATGTCCATGAATTTTTCACAATTCTTTCTTCGTTTAAATAAATTTCTCCTGGATCCTAAAGCCCATTTCTACAATTTCCAAAAGTCTGAAATCTATTTGGTAAAGTCTGAAATTATTTAAAAATACTTTCAACAGTCTGAAATTTATTTAAAAATGTCTGAAACTAATTGAAATCATTTACAAGTTGTTGAAATGTATTTGAAAATGACCGAAATTACTTTTGAAATATTCTAAAATCTGTTTAGAAATGTATCAAAATTTTTTAGGACTGTTTAAATTTGCTGAAATTTATTCAGTATTGTCTGAAACTGCAAATATATAAATTCGTGTTCTGATATTATTCCCAAAGGTCTGAAATGCATTAAAAAATGCCTGAAATTTATTTGGCAATGTCTGAAACTATTTAAACTTATTCCAAACGGTCTGAAAACTTTTTAAAAATGGCTGAAATTTGTTCAGAATTGCTTGAAACTGTTTAAAATTATTCCCAGTGCGCTAAAATTTATTCCGAAATGTGTGAAACTGTTTTAAAATATTCTCAACGGACTGAAATCTATTTAAAAATGTTTAGAATTCATTCAAGACTATCTGAAAGTATTTAAAGTATGTCTGAATTTACTGAAATGTATTCAGAATTGTCTGAAACGGCAAATATATAAATTCGTGTTCTGAAATTTTTCCCAAAGGTCTGAAATGCATTTTTAAATGCCTGAAATTTATTTGGCAATGTCCAAAACTATTTAAACTTACACCAAACGGTCTGAAATCTTTTTGAAAATGGCTGAAACTGTTTTAAAATATTCTCAAAGGACTGAAATCTATTTAGAAATGTTTGAAATACATTCAAGATTATCTGAAAGTATTTAAAGTATGTCTGAATTTACTGAAATTTATTCAGAATTGTCTGAAACGGCAAATATATAAATTTGTGTTCTGAAATTATTCCCAAAGGTCTAAAATGCGTTTAAAACTACCTAAAATTTATTTGGCAATGTCTGAAACTGTTAAAAATTATTCCAAAAGGTCTGAGATCTTTTTAGAAATGGCTGAAATTTGTTCTGAATTGCCTGAAACTGTTTAAAGTTATTCCCAATGTGCTGAAATTTATTCCGAAATATCTGAAACTGTTTTAAAATATTCTCAACGGACTGAAATCTATTTAGAAATATTTGAAATACATTCAAAATTATCTGAAAGTATTTAAAGTATGTCTGAATTTACTGAAATTCATTCAGATTTGTCTAAAACTGTAAATATATAAATTCGTGTTCGGAAATTATTCCCAAAGGTGTGAAATGCATTTGAAAATACTTGAAATTTATTTGACAGTATCTGAAACTATTTAAAATTATTCCAAAAGGTCTGAAATATTTTTAGAAATGGCTGAAATGTGTTCAGAATTGGTTAAAACTGTTTAAAATTATTCCCATTGCGCTGAAATTTATTCCGAAATGTCTGAAACTGTTTTAAAATATTCTCAACGGTCTGAAATCTATTTAGAAATGTTTGAATTGGCAATGTCTAAAACACTTAAATATTTGAGGCAAATTTACAAATATCCTCCAAATATAATAAATTGGTGTCCTCTGTACATTTCTCATTAAAAAAATACCAAAAAGTTGTTAAATAACTGTTTAAACATTGTAGAAAACTTGGTTCAAATCTTGTTAAAACATCGTAAAATATATGTTGAAAAACTGTTAAATATCTCAGTCACAATTACAAATACCTTTTTAAAATATATAAATTCGGGTTCTCCAAACATTTATCATCATAACAGTACGTACAAGTTGTTAAAAAGATGTTTACAAATTGTAAAAATCATGGATCAAATCTTGCTGAAAAGTCGTACAAATATAGGTTAAAAAACTTATAAAAATCTCGGGACACATTTAAAATTATAAACTTATAACATGTAAATTCGTATTCTTCGTACATTTCTCATTAAAATAACATCTTACAGTTGTTAAATCGGTGTTTAAACATTGTAGAAATCCGGGTTCAAACATTTTTCTAACCCTCGAAACAACTCAAATATTTTATTGTTTATATTACATCCCAATTTGCTGAAATTTATTCAGAATTGTTTAAAACGGTTTGGAATTATTCCCAGAGATCCGAAATGTATTTAAAAATTAACAACTGTTTAAACTTTGTCGAATCTAATCTTTTAATAACTGTTTAAAAAATGATGGAAAACTGGCTTGAAATGTCGTACAATTTCCCGTTTTCTTTCTAGGCTTGCAAACACCACTTAGCCCCCCACTTACTCCAAGTCCCCATGGACAAAACCCTCCTCGATCCCCCAGACCTCGACCCCCGCCCTTCCCCATCCCCCATGCCGCCCCCCAGCACCCCCGACATGGGGGACAAAGCCCCAAGCACACCCAAAACCAATCCAAACCCAGACACTTCCGATTCACTCGACACGAGTCAACAATCAACGGGCGACCGCCCCTCTGCCATGACTGCCATCGGGGACGCTGCAATTCATGACGAAGACGAAAAGCAGCCCCCCAGCGTGGTGGTGTATCTAGTGGAGCCCTTCACGATGGGGAGCGACCATCAGGATTTGCAGAGGCTGGCGTGTGTGGCGCTGTTGAGGTGTTTTCAGTCAGTTTTGCAGGCCGTGCCCGAACATATACGAACGAATATATCCGTACAGGTGAGAAATATCATTTTCATATTTTAAAACGCAATGAAAATATCTTATTTCGATTTAAAATGCATCAGAAATTGGTGGTTTATTATTTTGGAAAACATCGTTACAATCTTGATGAAATATTGTAAAATATATCTTGACAAACTGTTGAATATCTCGGACAAAATTACAAATGTCTTCGCCAAATATATAAATTCATGTTCTGATATTATTCTCAAAGGTCTGAAATGCATTTTAAAATGCCTGAAATTTATTTGGCAATGTCTGGAACTATTTAAAATTATTCCAAAAGGTATGAAATGTTTTTAGAAATGGCTGATATTTATTCAGAATTGCCTGAAACTGTTTAAAATTATTCCAAGTGCGCTGAAATTTATTCCGAAATGTCTAAAACTGTTTAAAAATATTCTCAACGGTCTGAAATTTATTTAGAAATGTTTGAAATCAATTCAAGACTACCTGAAAGTAATTAAAAATGTCTAAAATTTATTTTGCGATGTCTGAAACTATTTAAACTTATTCCAAAAGGTCTGAAATCTTTTTAGAAATGACTGAAATATGTTCAGAATTGCCTGAAACTGTTTAAAATTATTCCCAGTGCGCTAAAATTTATTCCGAAATGTCTGAAACTGTTTTAAAATATTTTCAACGGTCTCAAATCTATTTAGAAATGTTTGAAATTCATTCGAAACTACTTGAAAGTATTTAAAAGTATGTCTGAATTTACAGAAATTTATTTAAAATTGTCTTAAACTGTTTGGAATTATTCCCAAATGTCTAAAATTTATTTAGAAATGTCTGAAACTTATTTGGCAATATCTAAAACACTTAAATATTTGAGGCAAATTTACAAATATCCTCCAAATATAATAAATTCGTGTTCTCTGTACATTTCTCATTAAAACAATACCAAAAAGTTGTTAAATAACTGTTTAAACATTGTAGAAAACTTGGTCCAAATCTCATTAAAACATTGTAAAATATATGTTGAAAAACTGTTAAATATCTCAGTCACAATTACAAATACCTTTTTAAAATATATAAATTCGGGTTCTCCAAACATTTTTCATCATATTACGTACAAGTTGTTAAAAAGATGTTTAAAATTGTAAAAATCGTGGACCAAATCTTGCTGAAAAGTTGTACAAATATAGGTTAAAAACTAATAAATATCTCGGACACATTTAAAATTATAAACTTAAAACCTGTAAATTCGTATTCTCCGCACATTTCTCATTAAAATAACATCTTACAGTTGTTAAATCGGTGTTTAAACATTGTAGAAATCCGGGTTCAAACATTTTTCTAACCCTCAAAACAATTCAAATAATTCATTGCAATTAATTCGAAAATAATACTCTAACGCCATCCGTGCTAAAACGCTGAACTTTCATAAAATATAGTATGAACACGCGAGTGTGATCGTGACGTCTTATGGAGTTTTAACATTGTGACGTCACAAAATCAGTTTTAATTTAGTCAAACTATATGTAAATGTTGATTAAAAGTTCAGCGTTTTAGCACCGATGGCGTTAGTGGTATTATTTTTTCATTTATTTTAGTGATATGTAAACAAGAATTGTTAGTTAGAAAAGTGTTATAATTTACGTTAAATATTTGATTGTTGTTATAAAATCGACAAGAATTGATGAAATATAAAGTGTGCAATGTTTTTAGTGATAGATAATAATAAATAGCTGTGATAATTGTGATTGAAAAGTTAAGAAATTTGAAGGATTTATTCAACATGTTTAAGGTAAAATTTTATTTGTATTTCGGGGTTAAAACTTGCAAATATCATTTAAGAAGTGTGTTTCGTTAAAATATCTACGCTAAATTGTTAAATAATGGTTCGAATTGGAAATTACATAAACCGAGATGCAATTTTCGTCTATTTAATTGAAAGATTAGGAATAAAATTCATATTAAATTGAGTATGAAACATATTTTTATACGTTTTTCATACGTTTTATGTGTCAAATTATTAAAATACGCCTGAAAAAGTTATTAAATAATGGTTGGAAATTACATAAATTCAATGTTTTCTAATATAATGTACATGTATCATCTTCAGGTGTTAAGTGTTTACATTTCTTTTCAGATAATTTCTCAAGAAAGCATAGTGGAATTAGGTCGGGCACGTGAACGCAACCGCCAAAGTGACCACATGCGCGCACTCGCCTTATCAATATTTTCACAATGTCGTCGATTATTAGTCCATTCATCAAACGTAAAATCTCTCACCGGCTTTGGCACGGCCGCAATGGCCGACTTATTCCTCAAATCCAAAGACGAAAAAAACCGCGCACCTTACAAAATGTACACACCACCTTACGTGCTCGCGCCGCTGAAAGAACGCGCTGAATCCGCTGAAAGCTTCGGCCAAGCATCCGCCGAACAGTGTTCAGTTTTATATTTAAGTTACTGTTTATCCGAAGACCAGAGTTTGATTCTGGCTGTTGCTACAGATGAACGAGGGGAAATTTGCGAAACTGTTACAATAAACATCGATGTTCCGAATAGATCGCGGAGGAAAAAGGCTTCAGCTAGACGAATCGGGCTGCAAAAACTAATGGATTTCATTTTGGGAGTGATGAGTCAAAGTGTTCAACCGTGGAGACTTGTCGTCGGTAGAATAGGGCGGATAGGACACGGCGAACTCAAAGGATGGAGCTGGTTGTTAAGCCGAAAATCTTTATTAAAAGCCAGTAAACATTTAAAAGAAATATGCGCGCAATGCAGCTTGATGTACCCGCAAAACGTTCCGTGTATCATGAGCGCATGTTTAGTGTCTTTAGAACCAGATTCAACGCTTAGATTAATGCCGGATCAGTTCACACCGGACGAACGTTTCTCCCAAGTTTCTGTAAATTCTCAATTATCAACGCCTCAAGACGTAACATGTACACATATATTAGTATTCCCTACTTCGGCGACAACTCAATCCAGCCAGACAGCATTTCAAGAGACGCATATAAACGGTCCAGACTTGGGCGATGACGAACTATTCAACGCTTTAAACGATGACATGCCCGAAGGCATTGACGGCATGAACGATTTCAATGATATATTCTCGTGGCCTGAGGCGGGCCAAGGGGGGCAAAGCCCTACCGGTTCACCCAGGAAAGAAGAAAATTCTCCGGCTAGACAGAGCCCGTTTCCGTGCGTGGCCCGCGCAGGCGAATTGAGTGAAGAAGTGGGGACTTTGTTGCAACAGCCGCTAGCGTTAGGGTATTTGGTGTCCACTGCCCCGATGGGGCGAATGCCCCGGTGGTTCTGGGCGTCCTGTCCGCATCTGGAAGGTGTTTGTCCGGCGTTTTTGAAGAATGCGCTGCATTTGCATTCGCCGGCGATACAGCAGAGCTCCGATGATTTGTTGCAACAAGCAGCAGTCACCAGTCATCCCTTGGATTCGCAATACACCACCGATGTGCTCAGGTTAGTGCCAAGTATTTATTTCCGTCTAAATATTATTTATTTCGCCCCGAAAAATTGCTTAAATTTGTGTTTTCATACCCAGTTTTATGTTATCAATCCCAATATCAAACTGAAAATTATTCACAGAGGTCTGAAATTTATTTATAAATGCCTAAAATTTATTTGTCAATATCTAAATCTGTTTGAAATTATTCCAAAAGGTGTGAATTTTATTAGAAATATCTCAAATTATTTCCATTTTGCTGACATTTATTCCCAAAGGACTGAAATTTATTTAGAAATGTCTGAAACTGTTAAATATCTTCTGCAAATATTTACAAATATCTTCTCCAAATGTATAAATTGTGTTCTGAAATTATTCTCAAACGTGTGAACTGCATTTGAAAATACCTGAAATTTATTTGGCAGTCTGAAACTATTTAAAATCATTCCAAAAGGTCTGAAATCTTTTTAGAAATGGCTGAAATTTGTTCAGAATTGCTTGAAACTGTTTAAAATTATTTCTAGTGCGCTGAAATTTATTCTGAAATGTTTTAAAATATTCTCAACGGTCTGAAATCTATTTAGAAATGTTTGAAATTCATTCAAGACTACCTGAAAGTATTTAAAATGTCTGAATTTACTGAAATTTATTCAGAATTGTCTAAAACTGTTTGGAATTATTCCCAAATGTCTAAAATTTATTTAGAAATGTCTGAAACTTATTTGGCAATGTTTAAAACACTTAAATATTAGAGGCAAATTTACAAATATCCTCCAAATATAATAAATTCGTGTTCTCTGTACATTTCTCATTAAAACAACACCAAAAAGTTGTTAAATAACTGTTTAAACATTGTAGAAAACTTGGTCCAAATCTTGTTAAAACATCGTAAAATATATGTTGAAAAACTGTTAAATATCTCGCTCACAATTACAAATACCTTTTTAAAATATATAAATTCGGGTTCTTCAAACATTTTTCATCATATTATTACGTACAAGTTGTTAAAAAGATGTTTAAAAATTGTAAAAATCATGGACCAAATCTTGCTGAAAAGTTGTACAAATATAGGTTAAAAAACTAATGAATATCTCGGACACAGTTAAAATTATAAATTTAAAACATGTAAAATTGTATTCTCCGTTCTTTTCTCATTAAAATAACATCTCACAGTTGTTAAATCGGCGTTTAAACATTGTAAAAATCCGGGTTCAAACATTTTTCTAACCTTCAAAACAATTCAAATACTTATGAAAGTTCAGCGTTTTAGCACGGATGGCGTTAGTGGTATTATTCTCGTGTTTATTTTAGTGAAACATAAACAAGAATTGTTTGTTAGAAAAGTGTTAAAATTTAAGTTAATTATTTGATTGTTGTTATAAATATCGACAAGAATTGATGAAATATGAAGTGTAGAATGTTTTTAGCGGTAGATAATAATAAATAGTAGTGAAATTGTGTTTGAAAAGTTAAGAAATTTGGAGGGATATCTTTAACAATTTTAAGGTAAAATTTTATTTGTATTTCTGTTTAAAACTTGCAAATATTATATTTAGGAAGTGTGTTGCGTAAATACATTACGCTAAATTGATAAATAATGGTTGGAAATAACATAAAACGGGATACAATTTTCGTCCATTTTAGTTCGAGGTTAGGTATAAAACACACATTAAATTGGGTATGAAACTTATATTTTTACATATTTTATATTGTTGCATGTATTTTTTCATAGGTTTTTCGTTTGAAATTATGAAAATATGTTTTGGTACATTTTGCGCGCGCTTTTTTCCGTGGTGTTTAGCGCATTTCTAGAACATGTTTTCCAATTATTTTAGGTTCGTTTTGGAAGGCTACAACGCTTTATCATGGCTAGCTTTGGACTCCAACACACAAGACAGATTATCATGTCTTCCTGTTCACATACAAGTGTTGATTCAACTCTACCATCTTACTGCGTCACTTCTTTAAAAGAACTGCCAACACAAAAATACACCACAACGTACAACAAATATTAAAATTATAAATAAATAGTGTACATAACACACACAAACATTTCATCAACAAACACATTATTATTATTATTATTGTCTCTCTTCTTGTCTTATTTATTATTTTTACTAGCCGTTCGTATGATGTACGTAGCCGATTGTACTGTACTACTGTAGATATTCAGAGAATGTTGTATAATAACTCTAAATAATGTTAGTCGAAGAGTTCCTTGGGGCCATCCGTGTTACCTCTAAACAACAACAACAAACAAACAATTATTCTTACTCGTAGTAGACAATTTCTCAAACCAACATTATTATTATTATTAATAGTAGATGAATATAAATAAATAAATAATAAAAATAAAAAGCGATGCTTGCAAGGACTGTTTGTAAATATAATTCAAGTAATTCACACAGTTACCGGCAACGGAAACCGTCAATTTTAGGGAATTGGGATTCATAGATAAATAAATTTGTACATATTTTATTGATAAAATATTAGTTGACTTAGTTACATCAAATGTTAATAACTTTATAAAGTAATTATATACATATTAGTTAGGATTATTAATAAATCAACTCAATCTTATACAAATATTCATGTATGTATCCATCTTTCAAATCCCTCTACAAATCCATTTCCTTATAAAAAAAAGGTAAGGGAGGTAATGGATTACAGATATAAGTACATAAAATACAATTTTAATAATTGTTTACTTTTTGAAACTATTTAAAATCAGTCCCAATTTACTGAAATTTACAAAGAAATGTCTGAAACTGTCTGGAATTATTCCTAAAGGTTTGAAATTTATTTGGCAATGTCTGAATTTGATTTAAATTATACCCAACGTTCTGAAATTATTTAGAAAAGTCTGAAATTTCTTCGGGGACCTTTTCAATTTAACGGCTATCTCTTTCTATCGCTGCAAATAGTAAGAAAATGGCGCGAACTCTCAGTGAAAATATGCATCGTAAGACATATTAACTTCAATAAAAGCTTTTGTAACTTATTTCGATAAGATTTTTTAAAGTTATTTGAGATATTCTCACATTTTACGTCTAAATTTTTTAGAAACAAACCCCATAAATCTAAATCTGTTCTTACTATGCGCATATCTTCTATCTCTTTAAATTGAAAGGGTCCATTGTTAATAAAACCACAAATAATGTTTTACAGTTTATTTTTTATTTACAACTTAATCAAATCTCCAATTTTTTCATTATGAATTCTTTGCGCATGTTTCCAAGCGTTCAAATCTGTCAAAATAGGTCTTCCGTACATTGTATGAAGCTCCCTAAAAGTTATTTTATTTCTTGAAGCCCCTTCAGCGTGTCGATTTGTTCCAGTTTCTTCAATCCTATCTGCAACGTACAAAACATTATTTATTACAAAATATTTATGTGTAGAATATTATAGGTACATACTTGGAGCCGACCGCATACTGTGCGATCTCTGGTGGGCCCCATCTGACCGATTAAACGGATTATAGCGTTGTCTAGGCGGTGGTACCGGTGAACCAACCGCCTGAGCCAGTGGTACTGGATTTTCTTCAATGTCGTCTAATTGTCTTTGCAGTTCAGCCACCATCAATTTCATATAATCGTATCCAGCACACGCTAGTGCCTTCATCCATTGTTCCATACTCTCTTGACTTTCAGCGCCCAACACATAACATCGATTATTCGGCCCGTGGAACTCGATTTTAAAGCTGTATTGCTCATCATCTTCAGCCAATTCTGTAACAATATCAACAATCATTTTGAGTATAACATTGTTGTTAAACTCACCAATAGTACATCCTTCAAGGATTATAACTCCCACTGGTTCCTTGTCGCCCCGTTTTTCAAAATAAAATAAAAGGTTGCCTTTTAAAACGAACCAGCGTTTTTGAAAAGATTTGTTAACCTCTCCTCGCTTATTAAGCCAGCCTTCTTTGTCAACAGGAGTCGCGGAAACAGCAAAAGCGCTTAAATTCTTCTCGTTTATTTTCATTTTATATATTTTTAATACTTTTACAGCTTAATATTTTGTAGTATTTACATCATTTTCAGAACTTCGCTGACACTTGGTTATATTTGGTTATGTACTCCTATAAATCGATATAAACCAGTTACCAAAATAAGTATAAATATTTATTTATTTTATTGCAAATATATAATATAATACAATATATAATTAAAATTAATGTTTTACAGTTTAAAATATAATATTTCAATAATAATATTGCTAATTTAGTGTTTTTTGTTTTCAGTTAGGTGGCAACACTGATAATCGATCGTCAGCTCTTACGCATGCCAGATGCCAGTCGACAGTTGTTTCCCGGCAAAATTGCGTTCCTTATTTTAAAATATTAATATTTGCGAAAATATAGTGGAAACTATTGAAAATTTATGTGCACATCAAAGTTAAAGTGTTAAACTAACGTTTATAATAATAATTAATGCCGAAATCGAAATTTAAATTAGTAAAATTAATAAATTATATGTGCCGTCTTCTGGAGCAACAAGTGTAAGTACAAATTTATTATGTATTGATATTTAACTAATACTAAATCTATTTGAAAGTATTAATTATTATAATTTAACGTGTATTTTGCATGATTTCATACATTTTAAAGTATTTACAAAAACATAAATATGTTTGTATTTATTTCAAGCATAAATCCAAACACAAAATGGCGAAAATTGTGTGTAAAACATACAAAAATGTCTATAGTTTACATATAAATACATATATTGCTGTTTAATATTGATTTTCCATACAAAATCCAAGATTTAATTTGTTTTAAACCGTACAAAACTTGTCGGCGCATTTGAGACGTCCACGGCATGTAACTTCGGAAAAGTCCGTGCAATGGCGAATATACGCGAATTTTCGTGAAAAATTATTAATTATTATTTATTATTAATAAATAAAATATATAGAATATTGAAATATGGTAATTATATATAATAATTAATTAAACTATTATTTCATTTTTAATTCTTTTGGTAAATTAATTTGTTTAATTGAATCGCGTAGTAATAAACAAATGCATGTTGTTTATACTTGACATTTCGAGGTAGCCATTTTTGTGATGTGCTCTAATAATTTTATTGTTTTAATAGTGAAATATTGTTAATCATTGTTGTAAATTAGTGACAAAAGTAAGTTTAAACATTGTTCTAACTATTTCAATAGTTATTTTATTTGGAAACATATTTTATTATAAAGAAAACTTCATTCGAAATTTGGTTATGTACAAAAATAAATACAACAAAATAGTTTGTGATGTTTGTTCATATTTTAATTGTTTGAATAGTGGTCATGTTAATCATTGTTGCAAATTAGCTACAATAGTAAGTTTAAACAATAGTTTAACTGTTTTAACTGTTATTTTTGCTGATAACATGTTTTATTATTGAAATGTTTGTATTGTTGTGTTCCAGTGGATGAAAAAATGTTTCCTGGAGGACCGATCCGTATTGGAGTTAGCAGTTCCAAGGGGCCGTCCTGGGCTATCTGACCCGACTTGGTGGTAGCTGGAGCCGTGATGGGGATGGCTGATTCATCTTCCTGGTAGCTGACCCCCGTCTTCATCAATGTAAGTCGTGTTATGTGCCTCTCTTCACTGTCGCTATTTTGCTATTTTTTTCAGCTTAACACAAAAGTAAATTCATTTTTTCTCCTGAAAATATGGTTTATGTTGTTGAATTTAATTCAAGTAATCATATTTTCTTCTGTACTTCTTTTCCGAGGCACATTGTGAATGTCTATTTATGTTTAACATCGGGCGTCGTTAATTCGTTAATATATCGTAAATAAATCGGCGAAGCTTAGTTTTTTTTTTTTAAATATTTGAGTTAGTTTAAATAAATATCCGTTCGTTCAGTGGTAGGTTTTTTTCCCTAAATAATTGTATTTGTTTAAATTAATATTTAAACAAGTACGGTTTATACTAGGTTTGCAGCGAAGTTGCCAAGGAGTGTAAAGGCTGGTTTAAGCTGTGATCAACAACAGGGCTTATCTAAAGCTTTGTTTAAGGCTTTAAGGGGTTTAAGGCCATTCTACAACAACAACAAGGCAGCAAATAATTAGATTTAATTTAGTTATTAAAGTCGCGATTGTTTTTTTGCTAATAATACATTAAAATTAAATTCATTTGCATTTTAAAGTTAGAGTAAAATGTAATTAAAGTTTCGCCGATAGTTTTCTTTGTTCGGGTCGGTTTCCGCGATATTTAAGGACAGGGTACCGCAGTTTTTATTTGGAGTGCCTAATTATTAACCCCGAAAATTATACTCTATTTTCACAAGCCTTCAGCTATCGCCTTTTTATAAGTAATATATGACGCAGTGGCAATCAAAACTTGGACTATTTTATAATATAGGCCTTTAGATTTTTTTTAAATTGTTGACAAAAAAAATATTTAATTTTGATTCAATAATTTTATTAATTTGTAGTAAAAAAAATAAAAAAATAGGCACTTCATTTAGAAATGAAACTACATTTATCAATGATCTACAGCACTGGCTGTAGATCTTATTAGATTTTTCGCGATTTCAGGATTTCAGGTGAAGAAAACATCAGTTGAAGAAAAGAACAGCCCCCCACCCCTGCATGCTTTTGCTTTTTCTTTCAGTTTTCCTCTTAACTATCCAAGCAGCTCTTTCTAGTTTATGCCCCTTTTAGAAGATTAGAGTCAATATCCCAAGGCCGACTGGGACCCATTGTGGCAAACTCAGTCGTCCTTTTGCTGCTCCCCTCTGGGATAGGGCAGTGGGGCCTCTGGGAAGGTCGCTCTACCCACACTAGAGTCCGCCGGACTGGGTAACCCCCTGTACTGATTCCCAGTTTTGCAAATAAATAAATTAATAAATAAATTAATTAATTAATTAATATATCATAACGACGTATTACCCATTGCTGGGTGATGACATATTCGTACCGTGCGGGCGTCTACAAGGCTTCGCCACACGGCCACTCATCGCTGGCATGGAGAGTGCAACCCAGGAGGCATTCTTGATCCATTGAACAAACAGATACACTAAATTATGGTTAGATTTAATTAAAGTTGCAGCTAAAGTTTTAGTTTACAAATTTAAATTGGTTTAATAATTAGCTTGAATTTTAATGTTTCATTTTGCAGTTTAAAATATGTGTAGTTAGTTTATTTGCATTTTAAAGTTGCAATTGCAGATTATTAAATTGTAGTTACACACACTAGCTGTTGTATTAATTTTGCAATCACACACACACCCATCTTATATATTATGTATTATGTAAAAATAAATAATAAATATATGCATAACATGTGTTTTTTGTATTGACCTTAGCTTTTGAAATATTATCCGTTCGTCGCCGCGAATTCGTCCGTATATATTGTTGATTTCTTATGTGTTTATGTATGTATATTATGTATCTATGTATTTATTTATGTATGTATATTATGTATGTATATTATATATGTATATTGTGGTTAGGGCGTGAGCAGTTTCAACGGGGCGTCCTGAGCTAACTTTTCCCTTTCAGGTGCACAGCCGCTAGGTATGGTTGGGCGGCTAGCGGTATTTGCATGTTGTGCCCCTTTTCTTTCTCGCTGCAACGCAGGTTGGGCTTGAAAGAGCATAACTGGGCTTGAGTGTGAGGCAGCTTAGCTCTGGGACAGCCTGGGGCGGCATTGTATCGCTAGCACTCAAGTTCAGGGCATGGTCTGCCACACTCGCGGTGGTGCGAACTTGTAGCTCTTGTGGTGGAAGCATCCGGGGCGCAAGAAGACCCTAGGGACGTACACACTTTACACAAACTCAACACCGACGTTGAGTACACACGTTAGGTTCCCCCCATTTTTTAATATTTATATATGTATGTTTAGTTTTAAGTTTTATCAGGACGCCCACATCATCATTTATTTATTTATGTGTCATATATGTATGTATTTATGTGTATTTATTAGCTAAATTGTTAGGTAGGATGTCTAAAAACAATAATAATTAATAATAAATTATCTAATTGCGCGATAAAATATAACTTAAACTGCGTCGAAAATATAAAATTTCGAATAAATAATGTACATTTCTCTTTCAGGATTTATACATCTTCATATTTAGTTAAAGACAAACATAATAAAGGAGGTTTCTATAAGTACAAATTAGTTACAGAATTTCTGGATATCAAAAACAGATTTTAATATAATTTTTCTAATAAAAAAATTAATATTTCTCAAACTAAGACAGATAGGGATTTCTAATTATCATAATTGAATTCAACGGGGTCGTTTTCATAAGAAAAAGTTAGTTTCAGAATATCAGGAAAGCTGAATTATATTAAAATACATCATTTTCGGCATAAACTCTACTCTACTCTATGTACTCTCTTTACTGAATTAAGAAATTAGTACACTACTTTTAAAACTCTGCTCTTAAATAAATATAATGGAACGCAGCCAATTCTGAGACATCTATCCACAAAGTTACGAACTACTATAGTTCAGCGTTTTCCCGACTGATGGTGCCAGTATTATAACAAAAATTTGAAACAAATGTCATTGTTTTGATAAAGTTTTTATAGTTTTAAACGTTTTGAAGTGTCGATATATTATCAAAATGAGAAAATCTAGTGCTCCATCTAAAAAATTCAAATCTCCTTTTATTGGAACAGTGCAAAAAGCGCCAATAAATGAAAATATACAACTTAACCAAACTTGTGAGAAAGTAGCGGGCGTGCGAACGACGTCTGAAATATTAAATTTATTAAAAAAGAAACAAAATAAGCCAGAAAATGTTCAAGAAAAGTGTGAAACAGTTGTACAAGTTCAAGATAATTCAAATAAAATAATGTACAATGTTGTGTTTGGAAAGAAATCTACTAAAAAGCACAAGACTTGGGAAGGTGATGGCATTTTGGAAATTTCTGGAAAGCTTGGAATATTAAAAGATGAAAGTGGAAGCGAATTAGGCCGAATAACTAATTTAAAAACAGAATTAATTGAAGATGGTTACATATTATCGTAAGAATATTACAATTACTTACAAATTCATACTTTAATAATTATTTTTTTGTTAGAATCGGTAGCAAAGAAGTACAAATATTAGATTTAATAGCAAATAAAGTATCTTTTAAACGTCCCTTAGTAGAAAAATCGCCACAAAACAATGCTAAAACAACCAAAAAGCAAAAAACTAAATCATCTTCGCCATTGTTACTGAATCTAAACACAGTTACAAAAAAGAAACGTTCATTTTCAACAAATTATCAGCCGTTCGTTTTGCCACAACCCACACCCGAACATCAGGTATTTCATCCATTGTTTCAAAAATGTTTTAATTAATTTAAATTAATTTTAGTGGACATATAACATTAACAAAAAACCAATAACTGATGTATCCGTTGACGGGTGTTTATCCCAAGTATTAAGACCTCACCAAAAAACGGGTGTGGTATTTTTATACGAATGTGTTTTAGGGTATAGACAACTGATTACTTTTGGCGCCATTTTAGCAGATGAAATGGGTTTAGGCAAAACGTTACAATGCATTACATTAATTTGGTAATTTCTACATATTTCAAAGTTAATTTAAAATAATTTTAATAAATTTTAGGACACTTTTAAAACAAGGCCCTTATGGCGGTGTACCTGTAATTAAAAAATGTTTAATTGTCACACCCAGTAGCTTAACTGGAAACTGGGAAAAAGAATTTTTAAGTTGGTTGGGCCGAGAAAAATTAAAAATATTCATAGTTGATAATAAAAATAAGGTTAAAGATTTTATTAAAACGTCCCACATACCTGTTTTGATAATAAGTTACGAAATGTTTGTTCGTTCTTACGACGACATCTCGGAAATAAATTTCGATTTATTGATTTGTGACGAAGGGCACAGACTCAAAAATAATTCCATTAAAGTCTCAACACTTTTAAACCAACTAGAAATCCAAAAACGGATAATATTAACCGGTACTCCAATCCAAAACGATTTACAAGAATTTTATTCGTTGGTAGACTTTGTTAATCCGGGATTTTTGGGATCAAATATTGAATATCGAAAATATTTCGAAGATCCTGTCGTTAAATCGCGCGAACCTGACGCAGATAATGATGTTAAAAAACTAGGCGAAGAACGAGCAAAAGAATTAAATCAAAAAACTAGACATTTTATTTTGAGACGAACACAAGAAATTTTAGATAAATACTTACCCACAAAAACTGAAATAGTTTTATTTTGTAAAAGTTCCGAATTACAACAACAATTATATTTATCCGCTGTAAACATTTGGGAAAATCGCCAAACATTTAATAAAGAATTTAATCACTTAAACATCATAATAACCTTGAAAAAAATCTGTAATCACCCATCATTAATTCGAACAAATACCGATGAAATATCAACGAATTTATGTTCAAACTTACCAAATTGGGACGAAATGTCCTCATCAGATTCCGGCAAATTAAAAATCCTATTAGATTTACTCAAAAACATCCAAAATTTAAAAGAAAAAGTAGTTATCGTCTCATCTTATACACAAACTATTGACATGCTATCAGATGTTTGCAGTCACCATGACTACATCTTTTCCCGCCTTGATGGCTCCGTCCCTAGCAACCAGCGAACAAAACTCGTTGACAGCTTCAACAATAAATACTCCCAAAGTTTTATATTTTTATTGAGTTCTAAAGCGGGCGGCGTTGGTTTAAATTTAGTTGGCGCATCAAGATTAGTTTTATTTGATTCCGATTGGAATCCAGCCACTGATTTACAAGCGATGAGTAGAATATGGCGGGACGGCCAAAAGAAATCAGTCTTCATCTATCGCTTTTTAACAAGTGGAACGATTGAGGAAAAAATATTCCAAAGGCAAATATCTAAAACTGGGTTAAGTGGGACGATTGTTGATCCGAATATCAGTTCGATAAAAATGAGCGATGAAGAATTGAAAGATTTATTTAGTCCAGAGTTTAATGTGGATTGTTCAACGCATAAATTATTAAATTGTCAATGTTTAAATGATGGTTCAATTCCTGAACCAATTGAAGATGATTTAAGCGACAGGAAATGTCAGTTAGGTGTTGAAAAAACTGAAAATAATTTAAAAATGAATCAGTTGATGCAATGGGAACATCATGGACAGCCATTTTGTCAAGATATGTTAAAAGAATTAGGCATTTTTGATTGTAAAAACGATGTAAATTATATATTTAGAAATAAGTCGAACTTGTAATATTTTTCATAATTAAAATTTATTCTTACACAAATGAACTTTGAAGGTTATTTTAAAAGTGTTAAATAAACATTCATTTTATTATGCTTACAATCCCTCCATTTATTTATACATATAAAATTTATTAAAAATATAACATTTTTCACAATTAAAGTTTACTTTTTCTGGATAAAAATTGCACAATTGCTTGTCCAAAATCATCCGATTCAAAACATTCCTTTATACGTTTCATCTCTTCTTCATTAGTTCGTAGTAATATTTGTTTATCAAACATCCGGCATAGTTGCTTGGTAACAACAATACTCTGTTGAGAAACATTTTTAAAACTGTTTATTTTTAACCAAACATTTTTTAAATCTGAATGTTTAAACACTTGAGATACCAAACCAAAGTTTAAAGCTTCATTTGCAGTCATTTCATGACCAATTAACAACATTTCATTTGCCTAAAACATAAATAATTAATTTGTTAAATAGTAAGAATAATATATTATACTTTTGATTTTCCAAGTATTTGAGGGAAAGTAATACTTGCACATCCTTCAGCACACAATCCTAACTTAGAAAAAGGTGTTGTAAACGTTGCTTTATCACTACAATAAACAATATCGCATAATCCTAAAGTTGTTACGGCTAAACCGATCGCCGGTCCATTTACAACAGCTACAATCAACTTTGGGTGTTCTATAAACGTATCTATCATTTTCCTAAAACATTAAAATTGATTACATATTATTAAAAATATATTGGCAAGTCTTACTGTAAAAGATTAAGCGATTTTTCAGGCTCTGAAAAAGTGGTAGGATCAGATATTTCGAAACCACTTGAATAATATTCTCCAGTCCCTGTTAAAACTGTTAATAAGATGTTTGTATCATTTGCTGCTTTCTTCAAAGCCGTAGAAATTAATTCATAAGCCAATACTTGTATTGCATTTTTCTTCTTTGGGTTATTAAAACGTATAATTTGAATATTATTCTCTACAGATATTGATAAACCGTATTGCGTTACAGACATGTTGTTGATTATTGACTAAATATATAAAATTAACAAAATATAATAATTATTATTAATATATGCAACGCAAAAAGCACAAAATATTATAAAAATTACGATAAAAGAATGAAAAAATTGTTTATCAATATGACAAACAAAATCTAAAGTTTAAAAATAAATTTAGAGATGTCTCTGATGCAAGTTGTATCTATAGTGCGTTCCAAAAAATATGAGAAAATGACGTCACAATGCTAAATCTCCATAAGCACCGTGAAAATATTAAATGGAATGTAGTATATATTTTATAGTTCAGGCATATTGACACAGGTGTCGCTACTGGTATTAATTTGAGAAAAATACATGAAATTAATAATACATTACATCAGATATGTATTTATACATAGTTTATAATAAAAATTAGTAATCAAATTTTTATTATTATTAATATTATATAACTAAAAGTAACTATATAACAAATTTAGTGCATTTAGTGGAATTTTAGTGATTAAATATACAGCTAACTTCTGTGCGAATAATGTGTGTATGTAAACTATGTTAATTTTACATTATTTTCTACTAATTTGGACGTTTTATTAAGTAAAAGTCGTCGCAAATCTATTGAAAATCGTTACGGAATACATATATAAATATGTAAAACATATAAGTCGCTTAGAAGGACGAGATTTTTAACAAGTATTCAAGGTAAAAAGAATTACGTATTCTATATCACAAACATTTATTATTATTTATTAAGTATGTTTGCTTTAATATATCACATTTTTAGTTTATGATTTAATAAATTTCGCACATATTTTCTCGTTATTCATGCATTAAAATGGATCACAGTGAAATGATAGTAAGTGATATCCCATTGCCAGGCGAAGCGTTCGACTTTAAGTCTAAAATTGAAACCGGAGACAACGCTGAAGCTGAAATTGTTGCAACAACACCGACTGAAACCGTACAACAACATGTTGTTGTAACTCAAAATGAGGCAGAGAAAATAGCCGCGGAATTTTTAGAGGATATAACAGATGAACCCGAAGAGACAATTGAAATAATAACAGAAACAGTTGCCGAGTTACAGATGGATGTTGAACAAGCTACCATGGAAACGGAAACACCTGATACTAGCATTAACACAACAGATAATAAAACAGATGAAACTATAGATGAATCCATGGAAACATTACGTCTTGAAGAATCATTAAATGAAACAATTGACGAAACCCAACAAAAAGAACCTATTATTGTAACAGTTGAAGATAACAATGATGATGATAATAACGATAGGGAACCAGTTGTTATAACAGTTGAAGAACCGCTTGAAGATAAAAAAGATGAACCTGCAAAGAAAAACAAACGAAGTAACAGTACAATTGAGGCCATAAAAAATGACTGGATAACAATAGAGGAAATAAACGAAGAGATATCTGAAACAAATTCACCAAATCCTGAACCAATCATAACAGAGCCAGAGAAAAAAGATGAGCATGAAGGAACAGTTGAAAAGGCTGAAGATGTTAGTGAAATATCTGACAATCAGCAACAAATTATTGTCGTAGAAACAGACGATGAAACACCCAATACAGATGATGATATTAATATCACCATAGAAATTACCGAGCAAAGTATATCGAGTAATGATGAAACAACTGTTGTTATAGATACAAATATTGATAAAGAACAACAAACAACAGAAGAAGAAACAGTTGAACAGCAAACAATAACAGAAATAGAAACAATTGCTGAAGAAAAACCAGCAACAGAAACAATAAAAATCGAAAAACAACCGATAACAGACAAAATGACAGTTGAAGAACAATCAATAACAGTTGAAGAACAACCAGCAACAGACACAATAACAGTTGAAGAACAACCAACTGTAGAAACAGTTGAACAGAATCCAACAACATCTGAAACATTAATAGTAATTGGAGAACAATCAACAACAGAAACAGTTGAACAACAACCAACAACAACGGACACATTAATAATAATTGGAGAACAACCAGTAACAGAAATAGTTGAACATCAACCAACAACAGAAACATTAATAATAGTTGATGAACAACCGACTACAGAAACAGTTGAACAGCAACAAACAACAGAAACAGAAACATTAGTAATAGTTGAAGAACAACCAGCAACAGAAACAGTTATTGAAGAACAACAACCAATTGTTGTTGTTGTGGAAGAAGAACAGCAACCACAAATACAAGAAGAAAAAGTTGTTGAAATAAAAAAGGTTACACAAGAAACAGTCGAGGAAAAGAAACAACCAGAATTAAAAATAGAATCAGCAAATAACAACAAAACTGTAGTAGAACAACGAAAACGGGGCCGTCCAGCGAAGGGTATCCAACGTGAAGGCGACAAACTTCCTATACCATGTCACGTCATGGGCCGAAACGTTGACAACCCACAAGAAGATTTAATCAGTAACGGTCGAACACCTCCCAAACCTCGATTAGGCGTTAAAGTCCCATACCGATTCCTCACAAGTCAAATCGTCTCGAAAGAGGAAATCGCCGACGAACTAATCGAAATCACAAACAAAAGAAACCCCGCCCCGGATCCGCCCGCTGGTGGCGACATATTTTTCGCCAGCAAACTAACCCAACGACTAGCCACAAAAATCGCCAACGCCAACAAGAAAAAAACACCATCAGAAACAGAAAACAAACCAGAATCAACATCAGGCATACCAAAAGAAGCGCTCAACAATACACAAATAACAACTGCCACTAGCTCATCAAAACAAAAAACAATCGGTGACAATTCAGATCTACTTGCTATCTTAGAAGGTGATGTCGATGTTGATTGGACAAAAGAAGTACGAAACAATAAAACAAACGACGAAGAAACAAAAATTGTACTACCAGTTGTTACACAACAACCTCGATTACCAGATGTTTCTCCTGTACCTATTACAAAAAAATTAGACCCGGAAATGGAACGACAAATAGCGCTGAAACAATTGGCACAACTTCCAAAAAAAGCGACTCGCGGAAGACCCAGAAAATATCAATACGTTGATACAGAGGTTTACATTAGTAAAACACCACAACCGCAACAAACAAAAGAACAACCAATAAAAAAAGAAGTTGTTAGTCCGCCCAAGCCACCTGTTGAACAAAAGACACAAAAACAATTGAACAGCAAAGAGACACCCAAAACACCTGTGGATATTAAGCAGGCTGTCACAAAAATCTCACAAAAAATACAAGATAATATCAAAATCAAACAAGAAATAGACAACAGTATGGACATTGATTCAGATTTAAAATTGAATCCTAAACGAGCGGTTAAAACATACAGCCGAAAAGAAACAATCGTTGATATATCAGTACCAGCTGATTTAGAATTAAATGTAAATGAAACAGAACCGTCAAGTGCCTTACCAGACAAAGAAAAACCAAATAAAGAACCATCAAAAACATGTAAAACCATTCAACAGAACTCACAAGAAATCCGCCGTTCAAAACGAAGCGCTGCCCCCGAACTGACATTAGTCAGCAAACGCGCCAGAGTTATCAAGAAAAAAGTTATTTGGGATCCCGCTGAAGTCCCAAAAACCAAAGTACTAAACGCCATCAGACGGGCACAGGCCATGGAAATGAAAGCCAAGCGTCAACAATTATTAAAACAACGAAAAGAAGACGAAACAACAACCGACACAGACGAAGACGAAAAACAAATACAAGTTGAAAAGAAACAATTGAAAGTTGTGAAACAAAAGGAGGAAACAACTGAAAATGTGCGGCAATTGAGGAAAAACAGAATTATTCTAAATAAAGTACAAAAGAAAATATTAATGAAACGTCAATTACGTTCCTTAAAAAATAGATTCCGTTCGACAAACGGTGAACTAAAATCATCAATCGCCCTTTCCAAGAAAAAGAAGCAAGTAATGGCTGAAATCGCCAAAAACGTCCAAAAGAACCGCAAAACAGAACTCGACAGACTATTAAGCGACGAGGGAGCCATAAACATGTTATACTCCGTCAAAACCAAATCCAAAAACCGCCGGCCCAAATCCCAAAGAGACATCATATCCCGCGCGAAAGCCGTCAAAGAAACCCTCGCCTCTCAATCAGAAAAAGGCAAAGCCCTGCGAAACTCCACCCCTATACGCAAAAAATCCCGAGACAGCATTCGAAGCTCCTTACAGAGCCCACCGCCCTCTCCAACTGTCTCTTACAGAGGAATCGGCGCGGAAGCGTCCCGAATAATCCGACGACACTCCAGTTCGTTCTCTAGCGATTCTTCAACGCCTAGGAGGTTATCGGTTGAACAAAATGAAGAACCGAGTCAAAGAGTGTTGAGGAAGAAACCAGCGCCAACGCCTGAAAAAAAGACTGAAAAGCTGACAACCGTTGAAAAGAAAAAAATCGGAATTGAAATGACGAAAAACTTTGATAAAAAACGAAAAATTACAAAGAAAGATAATGAATTTTCAGTAGTGGAATTAGAATACAAAGAAATTATACTGAAAAAATGTAATAATGTTTATCAGATTGTCCTGAATTATCCTGTAAATGCAAAGCTGAAAGATTCCATCAGTTTACAGGTAATTACAAACGATATACAGGGTGTTAATTAAAAAGCGGGCCATAGGCGTTTAACATGGGAAACCAGTTTTTCCTTACGCAAAAGTTCCCAATTAATTTTAAGGCGATTTCGGGCGCTAACCGTTCACTTGCGCTATGTTGCGTTCAGGTACGTTCACACATTCGGGCACTGGGAACAACTTACCCGATATGCTTGGATCAGTGCTCACAGCTGAACGAATTTGCGAGTCGGGTCAGCTCTCTGTTCATTATTTCTATCTCTTTTTATCATGTCTTTTTTTGAAAAGTCAAAACAGTCGGAGTCGTGGTCTTATGTCAAACAGGGTAACATTATTTTCGTTGACTCTTTTTTTGGACAAATATGGAAAAAACTATCTTTTTCCGTTAATGCATTTTAATTGTCAGACACTATTTTTGACAGTTTTAAATGTCGCAAGTGTCTACAAGTGAACCAACGATTTTTGGCGCCACCATTAACCATATCATACCGTAACTAACCGTAAGTAATCCGAAGAAGTGAACGGGTATGTCGCCCGAAATCGCCTTTTATGTATGGAATATAATATCCTTCAAATGTCCGTCGCGGCTTCTCACGGTGGCACGGATCCGAGTGGTCCAATTTTCAATGACTGAATTTAAGCGATGGCATTGGTAATGTTAACTTTAAGGGTATCCGTCGATTGCGGCTTATTGGCATAGACCTGCGACTTGAGGAAACCCCACAAGAAAAAGTCTAGTGGGGTCAAATCGCACGATCTTGGTGGCCAATTCACGTCACCTCTGCGCGAGATAACCGTACCCTCAAATCGTTCATGTAGAAAGTCCATTGTGGTGTCCGCTGTGTGGCACGTAGCGCCGTCCTGCTGGAAAAACGTTGTCTACCTCCATATCATCCAATTCGGGAAAAAATAAATCTGTTATCAACGTCCTGTAGCGCTCGCCATTGACGGTGATGGCCTCACCAACGTCGTTTTCAAAAATGTACTGACCAATGACGCCGCCGGTCCAAAATCCGCACCAAACGGTAACTTTTTGTGGATGCATTCCGACCTGGTGAACCTCGTGTGGGTTGGTGTCGTCCCATATACGGCAATTGTGTTTATTAACATAGCCATTCATCCAAAAATGCGCCTCATCGCTAAAGATGATTTTTCAGCGAACAAACGGCGTTGTCTATTGTCCTTAACTTTGAGCTCCTGGGTCAGTTGGATCTTGTACGGGTGTAGGCCTAAGTCCCGACGCAAAATTTGCCAAGTTGAAGTCTGCGAAAGGCCGAGTTCTCCTGCACACTTTCTCGGACAGCGGCAATGTTCTCGGCCGATCTGGCGTTCCTTTGATGTACGGGTGTTGGCTGATTATTTACCGAACCGGTCGTCTCGAATATTTATAAAATTTCAAATTGGATTTTACAGGTTACTAAACATGCAAAATAAAATCTGTTTAGTGACGCTGGTGTAGAATTTAATTCTCTACAACATTTATTTGAAACATTTTTGTTTAAAATGAAATGGAAAGTTTTGCGCAAGGAAAAACTGATTACCCATGTTAAACGCCTATGGCCCGCCTTTTAATTAACACCCGGTATAAAATAAGATTATTAAATTAAATGTGAAATATTTTAGATGTTCAACGAATTAAACACAATTTTAACAAAACTATCAACCGATAATAACTGTAAAATTGTTGTATTGACTTCAAAAGGAAAATCATTTTGTAACGGTTTAGATTTTTCATATTTAATTCAAACGACAGGTGAAAAACGATCCCAAGCCGCCTTAGAAATGAGCAAAACACTCAAGTAAGCCACCCACACCCATTTCCATGCGAAACAAAATAAAACTAATCCCATTTTTCAGAGAATTTATCCTCGTAATTTCAAAATTCCCAAAAATCATCATCGCTTCTTTACACTCATCAGTCTCATACCTTGGTTGCACAATTCTGCCATATTTCGACTATGTATTAAGCGCCGAAGGTACCACATTATCAGCAGACTACCCTAGATTGGGGCAAAGCCCCGAAGGGGCACCACTAATCAGCTTGAGCCCTAAAATCGGCCAAACTTTAACATCTGAGCTATTGTTGATGGGGAGAAAATTAACGGCCAAAGATGCCCTAGAAAATGGACTTATAAATCAGGTTGAAAAGCTTGACAAGCTTCAGGAAGCTTTAGGGAAAATTGGGGAAGAAATAAGCTCGAAAAGCCAACAGGTAACAAAAATAAAATACTTTATTATTACTCATATTCATAATCTTTAACAATCGCTTCACAAACAGCTTTATACATTTGCCCTTTATACAATAATTCCTCAATATATTTACTATTCTTATCGTTATAAACGCATTCATGGCCAAAAGGGCACGAACATAAATAATAAATCGCGTTAGTATCAACTCGAACATTACCACAGATTTCTAAAGTTTTGCATTTTTTCAACGACTCACAAATATATTCTTCCCGCAATATTTCGTCTGAATTTTTTGTGTGCGTTCTGGACGTTCTGGAATGTCTCCAGTGATGACCTAATGGACAGAAACAGGACAGATTTATGGATAAACTTGAGTTATTTTCTGTCGATATTGAAGTTAAAGCTGTTGATGTTGATGGACATTTTGTAAGATGGGTTATCGGTGCACAAAACTACAAAAATATATTTATTATTTTATGGAATTTATTTATTGGAATACGACTGAAATTATTTTAAATGATTTATAGCTAATTTCAACTTATTCAGAATTGTACAAAACTGTTTAAAATTATTTCTAAAGGTCTGAAATTTACTGAAATATATTTGAAAATGTCTAAAATTAATCCAAATTGCTTTAAATTATTCTCAACTTACTGAAATCAATTTAGAATGTCTGAAATTAATTTGAACAGTTGTAAATTTATTGAAAATTATCTGAAACTATTTTAAATTATTCCCAAGCATCTGAAATTTATTTGCAAGTGTCTGAAATGAATCCAAACAGTCTGATATATATTTAAGATTATCTGAAACTATTTAAAATACGTCTCAATGTACTGAAATTTATTTGGCAATGCCTGAAATTGTTTTAAATTATTCTCAACTGACTGAAATCAATTTAGAAATGCCTGAAATAAATTTGAACAGTTTTAAATTTATAAAAGATTATCTGAAACTATTTAAAATTATTCCCAAGTCTCTGAAATTTATTTACAGGTGTCTGAAATGAATCCAAACAATCTGAAATATATTTAAAATTATCTGAAACTATTTAAAATACGTCTCGATGTACTGAAATTTATTTGGCAATGCCTGAAATTGTTTTAAATTATTCTCAACTTGCTGAAATCAATTTAGAAATGTCTGAAATTAATTTGGACAGTTTTAAATTTATTGAAGATTATCTGAAACTATTTTAAATTATTCCCAAGTCTTTGAAATTTATTTGCAAGTGTCTGAAATGAATCCAAACAGTCTGAAATATATTTAAAATTATCTGAAACTATTTCAAATACGTCTCAATGTACTGAAATTTATTTGGCAATGCCTGAAATCGTTTTAAATTATTCCCAACTTACTGAAATCAATTTAGAATGTCTGAAATTAATTTGAACAGTTGTAAATTTATTGAAGATTATCTGAAACTATTTTAAATTATTCCCAAGTATCTGAAATTTATTTACAAGTGTCTGAAATGAATCCAAACAGTCTGAAATATATTTAAAATTATCTGAAACTATTTCAAATACATCTCGATGTACTGAAATTTATTTGACAATGCCTGAAATTGTTTTAAATTATTCTCAACTGACTGAAATCTATTTAGAAATGTCTGAAATTAATTTGAACAGTTTTAAATTAATTGAAGATTATCTGAAACTATTTTAAAATATTCCCAAGTCTCTGAAATTTATTTGCAAGTGTCTGAAATTAATCCAAACCGTCTGAAATATATTTAAAATTATCTGAAACTATTTAAAATACGTCTCGATGTGCTGAAATTTATTTGGCAATGCCTGAAATTGTTTTAAATTATTCTCAATTTACTGAAATCAATTTAGAAATGCCTGAAATTAATTTGAACAGTTTTAAATGTATTGAAGATTATCTGAAACTATTTAAAATATCCTGAAATATAATTGGCAATGTCTGAAACAGTTTCAAATCATTCCAAAGTCACTGAAATCTATTTAAAAATTCCAATATTTTATATTTGGTACATACTTTTAATTGTGCTCGATTATTAAGCGACATAGTATTATTTTCTTGGCCATTATTCCATTTCCACGGGCACTCTTCACTGGTAGGACAACGGCAAATTCTTTCAGCTATACTTGGGAACCAATATCTTTTATGCAAAACACTACAGACAGAATTTTCCGCGCATATCGGCAAATCTTTCTCACTTTTATGCTACGAAAAAATAATTAATTTTCAAAATACATAACTTTAATTGAAATAATTACATGTCCAAAATAACGAAAAACAACTTGATGCTGTCTGGTACTTATTGAAGTGTACGCACACCCTTTCAACAAGAAAAAAAGCGGAAATAAACATAGCCAAATAATAAAAACGTGTTGCATTTTAACAAAAAATATCACAAGTTGATAAACTCTGACGCAATTTGTTTTCAAGTTCAATAATGATGCAATTGGATATTTTTAGAGTTTGCTAGCGACAAAAAGCCTTTTGCGACAACCGATGCTTGCAAAGCTCGAAGAAGCTTTGGACTTGGAGCAAAAGCTCCTCATCGAGCACTGGACAAGCTCCGAGTGTCAACAAACGTTCAAGAAACTGTTACAGGAACAGGAAGTGTGGTGAAAGATGCGTTGTTGCTTACAAAGCATTTGAATTACGTACAGATGCAATATTCTTAGAGTTTGAATCATGATTTGTTGTTTATTTTTCATTTATATCAATTTATTATTTTATACAATAGACGATTGAGTGTAGTTTGAAATATATTCTTATATCTTAATAATATTGCACACTTATGTGCATTTTGTACCTTTAAGATTAGTTAATACTTAAAAATTTTATGTGGGATTCATAATAAATAAACACACCGTATTTATTTTGTCTTTTTTTCACTTCAAACCTCAAAAATTTGGCCTCAATATCACGATATCGATTCAAGATTGACGTTTTTTCTAAAAAAAATACACGTAAAATGTGAGAAAAGTCTTTGACAACTTTAAAAAACATCCCGAAAGAAGTTACAAAAGCTTTAATTGGAGCTAAAATGTCTAACGATGTGAGAATACATGTATTTTAATCTTCTGAAGTTTCGTTTGACATCTCAACTGGCAGTTGTTCGCGCCATTTTCTTACTATTTGTAGCGATAGAAAAAGATAGCCGTTAATTTGAAAAGGTCCATTATTCTTGCAAAAATGAACTTTAGAGGGTTGATTTATATATTTTCGGTATAAAAATAGTTAAATTTCGGGTTAAAAACTTCAAAAATTGTATATTTTTGGCTAAAAATTTGAGGTTAATAATTCGTCAATATCTCAATTTCCATTAAATATATAGTGTTAATTACTGAAAAAATAAACTCTGGAGGATCGATTTGATATATTAATATTTAAAAAGGGGTCAAAAAAGCCTTACAAATTCTGGAAAACAGTCGAAATATTGGAAAAAATTTGCCCCAAAAACATTCATTTTATTTTGTTCGTATCTCCTCAACAGTTCAAATTATCTTAAAATTAACATGAAATTCGTGTTCTACGAGGTTTAAAATATAAATTAACTCATTTTCAAATCTTAAAACCATGTGGACAAAGTTTTATTTAAATATTTCTAAAATGACGGCTGTTGCTAATTTTCCGCCCAAAACATCAAAACTTTTATTTGGTTATGAATTCGGCTAAAATTTGCTGGAAACACATAAAATCAACTGAAAATCATTTATTTATACTTACAATTTGTTGAAAACATTGATTTATTTAATGAAAATATTGAAGACAGTAAAAATTTGTGGTTAAAAATCATGTACATCTCAAAAACATTCGGCTGGTTTACAACGCCAAAATGTTGCACGAGATGTCTCTGATGCTAATAATAACTATAGTACGTTCAAAAAACTATGAGAAAATGACGTCACAATGTTAAATTTCCATAAGCTTTCTGCCGTTATTAAATTGAATATACTATATATGTGATAGTTCAAGCATATTGGCACAGATGTCACTACTAGTATTATTTCGAGAAAAATACGTGAAAAATATATTATTTTAATATGTAAATACATTTCAACAAGATATTTATCATTTTTGAAAGTTGTATTTGCATTTAAAGCAACAAATATATATTATTTGAAGTATTTCTAATAAAAAAAATTGCTATGTCTTCTTGAAAGTGTCAAAGTCTATTTGCCAATAATTATGTTGCTACGTTTCTAGTGAAATGTTTAAATTTTTAT
This sequence comes from Harpalus rubripes, assembly GCA_963082715.1. Classification (NCBI taxonomy): domain Eukaryota; kingdom Metazoa; phylum Arthropoda; class Insecta; order Coleoptera; family Carabidae; genus Harpalus; species Harpalus rubripes. Next base: position 56,455,769 of record OY720459.1, read on the forward strand.
TGAATTCTTTACCCAACGGATTGACACAAAATTTAACCGCCGCATACTTTAAAGGTATTAGATATTTATAAACATTTTAAACATAAAATACAACAAATATTTATAGTTTCTGCTTGGAGGTCTGTAAATACAACTGCGAGCACAACAGTTTTAATAAACAAAATGAAAATACGCATATTGCCGGCTTTGCAAGACAACTACATGTATTTGGTAATAAATATTTTTTGTATTAACGAAATATTTGATATAATTATCGTATAGATTGTTGATGAAACGACACGGGAAGCAGCTATTGTTGACCCCGTTGATCCAGGTAAAGTTTTGGCGGCTGTCAACGAAGAAGGAGTGAATCTTACTAAAGTTTTAACAACACATCATCATTGGTTAGACATTTTGATTCATTTTTAAACATAGTAAATATGATTTTAAATATTTTCAAGGGATCACGCAGGTGGAAACGTTGATTTAGTGAAACAAGTACCAAACAAATTGAAAGTATATGGCGGGGACGAAAGAATTGGCGCTTTAACAAATAAAGTCGGGCATGGAGACCGTTTTAAAATCGGAAATATAAGTGTTGAATGTTTATTCACGCCATGCCACACATCGGGACATATTTGTTATTACGTTACTGATGTTGAAGACACTCCCGCCGTTTTTACAGGTTAACTATAAAAATATTTTTGAAAACATAAAATAAAATGGTTTGAATAGGTGATACATTGTTTATCGCTGGTTGCGGCCGATTTTTCGAAGGCTCGGCTTCCCAAATGTACTCAGCCTTGGTCAAAAAACTTGGAACATTGCCCGATAGTACTCGAGTCTTCTGTGGTCACGAATATACCATTCAAAATTTGAAATTTGCGAGACAAGTAGAAGCGCAAAACCATGACATTGAAAATAAATTAAGATGGGCACAAGAAATGAGAAATCAGAATAAACCGACGGTAATAAATATACTTAGTTATGAGTAGAATTTATAATTATTTTACCGGTTGAAGGTTCCTTCGACAATCGGAGAAGAAAAATTGATAAATCCTTTTATGAGAGTTGAAGAGGCTAAAGTTCAAGAACACGCCGGAACGATGAACGATAGTGTGCGAACAATGGAAAAAATAAGAAAAGAAAAAGATAATTTCAAATAAATATGCATTTATTTTTTATTATAAATTGGTTTATTGGTGAATAAAATTAATTTTTACAGTTATATTGTGACATTTCAACCACATATTTTTCTTTAGATCGCTCGTACATATCAACATAAATCTGCAAATAAACAATAATTATTATAAAACATGTTTGTATTGTTCTGTTGCTATGCCAACCTGTTTGTCTTGTCCAGAAAGCGACTTCCATTTTACAGCCAACTGTCTAGTCAATTCTTGCTTGGAAGGCTCAACTTCTCCCGGTTTTAATTCTGCATTTAATTGTTCCATAAGTATTTGTCTTTGCTCCTGGCAAAATTGGAAAAATGGATTGGCGGGTCTTTTAGGCGCATTGGGATCTTTTTCCCCTTTTTCATTCCTAGACCCTTTGCGCTTTGTTGGTTTCTTAGTAGGTTTTGGTTTCTCTTGTTCTGGTTTGATGACTTTTTCTGTTTTAATTGTTACCGTGGAGCATTGTTGAGTCTGTACAGGGGGTTTTATGTCTGTGTTTGTGTCTAATTCGGCTGGAGCTGTTCTCCAATCGTCGCCATATGCGTCTAGTCTTTGTTGCAAGTATTTCACTTCTTTTTTGCGTCTTGCTATTAATTTTTTTACATATTGTATTCTGAAATTGACGAATTATAAACAAAAGTATAAAATCTTGTATATAAAAGTGCAAATTTTGTAGAGGGCGACATCTTGGAAATATTTAAATAAAACTTTGTCAAAACGGTTTTAAGATTTGGAAATGAGTAAATTTATATTTTAAACCTCGTAGAACACGAATTTCATGTTAATTTGATGATAATTTAAACCATTTAGGAGTTGTGAACAAAATAAAATGCATGTTTTTAGGTTAATTTTTTCCAAAATTTCACTCAATTTCCCCGAATCCTTAAGGCCTATTTGATACTTTTAAAATATTAATATATCAAATCGATCTTCCAAAATTCATTTTTGCAAGAATTAATATTCTGTCTTTAACTGAAATCATGATATTAAACCATATTTAACCTCCAAATTTTGGCCGAAACTAAATGTTTTTAGAATCTCATAACTCCTAAATTGTTTAAAATACCTTCAAATAACACTCAAATCGTGTTGTACGGGGTCAAAATATAAATACCTATAAACAATTCGTTCATTGTCTTGTTGAATAGATTCACATCTATCCAATAATAACTGATATTTCCGATGGTATTTATCCTCTTCTTGGTCGTCTACATCCATTTCAGATTCATCTGACATCACAGAGCTTCTTTGAAGATTACTCAACATTTTCTTTAAATTTATTTGTATTTATCGTTTGACAATAACAATCATTGTTGATCGTTGGTATCACTGTTTTTGTTTTGTCAAGCATGTGGCGCCGCTTTGAACAGTCGGTCACTTATGGAAACAGAGGACAATATGGCGTCAACTGTCAAACAATGTCAAGTTTGTGTACAGTGATTATTTATTATGTTAAAATGTTATTGAGAATTATGTAAAGTATGAAAAAACACACCAGGCAGCTACAATGGGGACAGCTGTTCATAATCCAGATTTATTCAATGCTTCAGGTTAGTTTTAAATAACAAAAATATGTTTGATGTATATTAAGACCTTTAAATGCACGAAATATCGATAGATTTCTTTTAATATCTTTTGAAATCAAATGTATACAATGTTATTTGAACGTTTAAAATATAATAAACAGATTTATCAGTGTTGAAAATAAATAAAAAACGAATTGATGTAGTAGTGTTATTAGCTTGCAAACCACGTATTTAATTGTTAAATTGAGTTGTTTATTAATGGCAATATAAAGGCAGTTACTCATAGTTAACTGTATGTGCAGATTGCTCGTTCATATTAAATTGTTTCGTTGCAGAATTGACCCCTGAGCAACAAAAAATTCTTATTGATCTCCGTAGGCGAAAAACTGAACTTCTACTTGAAATTCAAGTAAGTTTAACATGTAATTACAACAATAAATTGCTCCTTATCTTAAGCACATAACTTTGATGATAAAGATATCAAAATAGAATAAACAGATAACCGTTTTCTTTGAATTGTACAAGTCTATTTACTATGTGAAAACGCCGTCCCAGTTTTTCTCCATTCTAATGTTTTCTAGTTTATTTATTTACAATCGCGTGCCGTTTGTTCACATACAGATCACCTGAGATATGTTGTCATGGTAACGGATGCTGGGAAGGTCGAGACATTTGCAAGTTGCCACGACAGCCTTGTTGATTGCAACAATAATTGTTTATTGTAGTAGAAATTTTATTTTAAAACAGGAAATGTTGCACAAATTTTTTAAATTAATTATTTTACACAATATTTCTCAATACATTAAACAAATGAAGATGATTATTGTGTGCGTATTTTGTTTTATCAACTGTTTCTTGTTATCTGGTAAAACGGATGTGGTGCATCGTTCGTCATATCGGTCCGTATTTCCGCTTCACACTTTCGACTGTTTCGCCTCGTTTCGCTTTTGTTTCTCAATGGATTTTCCTGCCGACTTGATGTAATAATAATTTACTGTAATTTAATTTTGATTACAATAAAAAATAGAATGAGAACAGATAAGATTAGATTGGAATGCTTTGATAATAAAATGAAATTCTGTTTTATTAAATATGCAAGAATGCTTTCTTTATATTATGTATTCATGCGTTGATGCGTGCCCCCATTCAACGTGAGACTATGCCCATGCATGTCACGTTTAATGAAGCCTGAATGACGGACGCCACTGTGCAAAGAAAAACTTTTAACATTTTCTAAAAACACAAAATGCAAAGTATATAATTTATATTAATTATGAAAGATTCTTTTGATTTTTTCTTTTCTTATGACGTATGTGTGTGCGACATGCGCTTGTTTTGCGCTCCGCGATCCTCGCCTGTTTTTCCCGTTCACGCAGTCAGTCGACCAGCGTTGCCGAACATACCGATTTTTCGGTATTTCTACCGATATGGAAACTGCTATACCGATATACCGAAACTAACGAATTTTTTCACGAATTCCGGTAATGCGAACATATGTCACCAATTTTTACCGATATTAAACTGTTAAAAAATATTTGTATGTATCTGTTACTATGTACTCAAAATTAAATAACAAATACTTGCAAATAAATATAAATAATTTGGCGACGAAATGTCGATGATTACCAACAAATAAATATATTGCCAAAAAAAACTGACTGCATTCCTGTTTACACCTATTTTCATAAATAATTTTACTCTGTGTGTACCTTGACGAGTTTCGCGGCAAAATATTTTGAACATGATTGGCTGAACACTTGAGCCGGCGTGTACTAGCCAATAGCCAAGTTCCAGCGCGCGCATATACATAGGGAATTGGGATTCCGGGAATCCCATAGCTGTTTCCATTTCCAAGCTATTTCTATTTCCATTGTCTTTGTCTTGTCTAAACGCAGATTAAAAGTTTTTATTTAATTCTTTATTCATCGATTGGATAAAGCAGAAAGTGAAAGTGTGAAAATGTCGTCGGGAGATGAAGAATCGAGTACGAGCACCTCAACGAGCACGGGTTCAAAAAGAAAAAAATATATGCAATGCTACAGAAAAGATTGGGAAGATGAATTTCCAGGCTGGCTTAAAAAGAGTTCCAAAGGCGCAAATTATGCATACTGTGTGAGTTGCAATAAAGATATAAACATTGCATCAGGAAAAGATGCACTCAAAAAACACAATTCTTCACAAGCTCACGTGATATCTTTAAAGAATATAAAATCGCAACCAAAAATATCTTCGTTTACTGTCACAAAATCACAGAGAACCGATGTACAAGTGAAAGAAGGTAAAGGTAATGTGACAATTTCTATAATTTAAAAGATTATTATGTACTTGTGTTTTGTTATTGATTTATGTATGTATTCATTTACTAGTCTCTTTTTTATCTTTTTTAGGTGAAATAAGATTAGCTGCATATATTGCCGAGCACAATCTACCTTTCACTATCATGGAGCATCTGCCAAAATTAATTCAAGCCGTTTGCCCAGACTCAACCATTGCAAAAGAAATAAAATGCTCAAAAACGAAAACACACGCAATAATTGATCACATTATAGGCAAAGAAAGTTTAGATGATCTCTGCAAAGACCTTCGGCGGAGTAAGTTTTCTCTTATCATTGACGAGAGTACAGATCTTAGCACAACGAAACATTTGTGCCTAGTCGTTCGATATGCAAAAAATAATCGCGTTAGAGATAGCTTTTTAGCTCTCATCCCATTAGAAGCTGCTAAAGCAGCAACGTTATTTGAACACATAGTAAACTTTTTTAGAAATAATAACATTTTGTTTAAAGAGAATCTAATTGGTTTTGCGTCTGATGGGGCAAATGTAATGATGGGGCGTCATCATTCTGTCGTCACATTATTGCAAAATGAAATACCGAATCTTTTTATTATGAAGTGCATTTGCCACTCATTTCATCTTTGCGCTTCATATGCCTGCACAAAACTGCCCCGTTTTGTAGAGGATCTTGTAAGGGATATATATAATTATTTTTCTTCTAGCCCAAAAAGAGTTACAGAATTTAAAGAGTTTCAAGATTTTTGTAACTTGAAAGTACATAAATTACTTCATCCCTCTCAAACTCGCTGGTTGTCAGTACATGCAGCAGTAAAAAGAGTTCTGGAGCAATTTTCTGCCCTGAAACTATTTTTCATAGACCAAGTATCTAAAAATGATCTTTTAGCTTCAGAAAATATATCACAAAAGCTGCAGGATCCAACTACATTTCTTTTTTTGCAATTTTTAGATTTTGCATTACCATTGTTTAATGATTTAAACAAAGCAATGCAAGCAGAGCGTCCAAAAATTCATGTTTTATATGCAAATATATGTCAAACATTAAAAACGCTCTTCGACTGTTTTTTAAAAAGAAATTATTTGACTGTCACTCCTATTGAAAATGTGGATTTCAAAGATCCACGAAATTTTATGAACATCGATAATGTGTATTATGGTGCTGCTGCAACTAATACTTTACTTAGTGATATAGGTCTTAGTCCAGAACAAGTAAATTTTTTTAAACTTAGATGCTTAGATTTTTATATCGAAGCTTGTCAACAAATTATAACACGATTTCCATTAAAAAACAATCCTATTAAAGACTTGAGTGTATTTGAACCAATGAATGTTAAACGTGGTGAAACTGCGTCTGTAGTTCCTGTCTGTAGACTATTTCCCAATATTGTTGACAATAGAGATTTCCAACAACTTGATTCGGAATGGAGAATTCTACGAAATACTGACCAAATCAATACATTTCCTAATGACATAGAATTATTTTGGGACAACGTCAGTTTATTAAAAAGAGGCGATGAAACTCCAATGTTCCCTTTGATAACTAACTTAGTATTTACTATTTTATGTTTGCCTCATTCGTCCGCTAATGTAGAGCGCATATTCTCAGCTATTAATCTTATGAAAACTAAGCAAAGAAATAGGCTGTCTACTGAGTCAATCACGGGTCTATTACACACGCAAAGATACTTGAATGAAGCTAACTGTTACGATTTTGAAATTGATAAAAAAATGACTGCTGCTATGGCCAAAGAATATTGGTACGACCCTAAAAATCGCCATAATTAATTGTTAGATTTTGAACGTACATGTGTATATATAAAGTTGTAACGTGATTTATTATCCTTTATAACTTTAGTAAAGAAGTGTTAATTTTATATTATTAGTAAAGAAGTGTTAATTTTATATTAAACGCAGAAAAAATATTTTTTTATGTTATTATATTATATAAAAATATAATTTTGTAACAAAATGTAAGTTTTTAATAAAAAAAAATATTAAAGTATTGTCTTTTCTTTCATATACCGATTTTTTTACAAATCTACCGATTTAGAGTTACAACTTCTACCGATTTGGGGTTTTGAGGTTTGGCAACACTGCAGTCGACGTTCAGCTGTTGAGAGTGTGGTAGCGATGGTGTTTTGTTACTTTTGAGTGACTGTGGTGATTTCTAGTCAACAAGTTTAGTGAACAGTGTTTTGTTTTGTGATCCATTGTTGAATTTAATATTATACTTGGGATATTAAATGGTTGGTATATTAAATAAATAAAAAAATGAGCAGCGTTGCTATCTGGAGTTTGTAGATAATAAATGAATCTAGACAGCGATTAATGGTTGTTTATTTAAAACATTTTTAGTAGTTAGTCATTTGTTTAAACAACATATATTTTATTTGCAACCTTGGAATTTATCAATTTTGAACTTATCATTTTTCAAAAATTATTTCCAATAATAAAAAAACGAAATAATTATTATATCTAGGGCGTATTTTCTACGTCTGACTTTACATTTTGTAGGGTGAAAAATGACATATATAAATCTTTCCCAAGGCAAGCATCGCTTGCCAAAAACTTCCAAAATAGAGAAAAACATGCTCGTTCTTTCCCTGTGTGAAACGGGCTCCCTACCCCCAAACGACAGGCATATGTTTCAAAGCCTAAAACAGTGTCAGGGTTGTCGTAGAAACCAAACAAATGCCTCGGCTACTGAATAAAAAAATTAATACATTCTCCAGTGATGTAAACAGCGATCGTCATTTCTATGATTTGAATATCAAATAGATGACTGTTGAAACAATAGACTGTTCGTACATTCACTCTAAAATGTGAATAGAAATTTTATTAGTTAGTTACTGTACCGAGAAGAAAATATAATTATGTATATACAATGGTACAGTTAGTTTTAAATTCTTGAATTATCAGACACTTGAAAAATTTAAATAAATAACATATATATACATACTCTGATAATTTTTATTTATCTTTGTAATAAGGTTAACAATAGTGGAATTTCACTGCCACAAATACTTGAAAAGAAAAAGTTTTTATTTCTCTGTAATGAAACTTTTCTTTTTGAATTCCCAAGACATTTTCGTGACCTCGCAAGGTCGTGATTGGTCCGCAAGGTCGCCAATCAGATCACGAAATCCCCGACCGGAAATGCTTCACGGAAGAAAGAGAACAAAAGACAGACGGCAAGACAAGTATTTCATTTTAAAGTGTGGCAATTAAAAATATTTGAAGCGTTAGTCATTTTTAATTGTAAGTCAGAAAAGTAATTTAAATTAATTTATTCTGAGAATATGCGTCATTATACATACCTGTCGGTTTTCACCTTTTGCGCAAAAAATTCCGAGAAGCTGCGATTTTGTAATACTAGAACAATTATTAAATTATTTGACCCTAAATTCATAAGTTCTTTAATAATAAAATTCATATATGTATATTAAGGGATGCCTGTACATACATATATACATACGGGATGTTTAGAGCGATGACCGACTGTTTTGTGGACATCTGCCGGTCGATAAAATATGACTCATTTGTCGCGACACCCCATAACAAACATTAAAAATATTAATTTCAAAATTTGAACAAAAAATATTAATTTCCTTTGTTAAACACTTGAAAAACTTAAAATAATTGAATGCGCTTTCCCCTGAAACATAATCCTGTCGTAGTTAGGGGCGTTGCCATGAAACAAAACAAACATTACTTAATAGATATCCCCGTAGACTGCCCCGCAGTTACGTAAAAACAATGATGGATCAATTCACTTGTTTCAGACAATTGATTGGTTATTGATTGTCTTCTTATACTCTATATAATTCAGTTGTCTATATTTATTCGGGTAACAAAAACAGATAATATATTATCGAAAAAATTCCTAGATTATTTCACAATAACAGAAATGGGGAAAAACATTACAAATATTTCCTTATACATATTCTGAAACGCAACTAAATTATTGTACATATTTAAACTTTGATACTGACATCATAGCTAGCATTGAAAAGGCAAAACAGTTGAAGTTACATCATTCAGGATTGGTCAGATACAATCAATACAAACAAACAATAATTGGGTGTAGCCAATACGACACGAATCATTAATTTAAATAATTTATTTCCACATGCGAACTTGTCTTTTTCTTAAATGAAATCATCATGCACATTTATAAATACCAAGTCATATTTTCCGTGACGACTGATTGGCGACCAATCATACGCACGTGCTGCGGGACAGATGCACATCAAGGTGCACTCTCCATTTATGTATGTACCCGTATAGAGAGAGCACATCACTTATTACTTTATTAAATTTAATTATGAAGCAGATGCGAATTTGCCGCTTCTAAAAATACTGATACACATGCTTTACATTCTCACATAACTCTGTCGTCTCTTTCTAAAGCGCAGGCAACTTGATCAGGTGAAATGCAATATCTTCCATGGGAATTATGCTTGGGAAATTACAGTTTCACAATTTACAAACTATTAACTTCACATTATTTCAAAAAATAGAATAATCAAGTTGCCTGATGAACAGTTGATAGTCACGTCTTTAAATATTCAATTGACATTGAAAAGAAAATTACTTTAAACAAAAATATTTTCATAAAATCAAAGTTAACTCTGACGCCTCTGTTTACCTTTTGAAAATAAAAACATTCGATAGTTTCCTGTTACAAAATGGCGGGAAATCTCAACCTCCTTGATCCGCATTATAACAACCTTGCCTGAGGCTTCAGGCAAGCAACAAATCTTATATACCCATCCTTGTCTTATGCAGTTTTGCATATAACATTCCCATGCATCTGACAGAGATGGATAGTATGTTTCGTTTCACATAAACAGACAATGGACGGCTTGCTGGTTGCTAGGGTACAGAGATAATGTTTTGGTGGTTTACTCATCATTTGTTTTTCATAACAATTTGCGAATATTGAAAAACAATAACAACATATGAATTCCAAATATTTTACTTTAATTTAAAATGTAATAATCAATAAATCAGCTGAATATTCAATGAAATATTTATATTATGGGAAATATCGACCCCTTAATTCTTAAATAAATACCCTGTTGTACGTCTATGTGCACCCTTAACGCTTCAAAGAACACCCTAACTAAATGTCTCAATCGAAATCACATAAATTGTGAATAAATATAATTTATTAGCCTGAAATAATTGAGTTCAAAATACTTGCTAATATTAGCTTATACTTTTGTATGTGTGCCATCGTTGTTTGACTTTTAAAAAGTATATTTTTGGACTAAAAACTACGCATGAAAAAAGTAACAATATATTGAACGCCTTAATAGGTTTATAATTAGACATTGTTGGAATATTCCACACTTACAAACAAGTCAAATATTTATTTAATGATATTAAGATATTGTTTGCAAATTAAACGTTTTATCTACGAGCAATATAACGTATGTACCTAACATAAGTTTTGAGAAAAATTATACGCTCAAATTATTAAATAAGGTCTATTATACATACGTACAGACAAACATAAAATCACGCATTTCCCACTTAGTGGGTTAGCACAAACCCGAAAGAATAAAAATAACATCATCCAAAAAATAATCAGTCTCTCTTCAACAACATTCTTACTAACCTGACATCATAGGTACAACATATATTCCTCACTCTTAACATATTAAAGTGACGGATTTTCGGTAGCGAAATACCGCAACCGGACCACAATAATAGTTACGAAACAATCATCCTTCGCCAAACATTTCTGTCTAAGCACACTTCTTTCGCCTCGGCCACATTCATAATCGCATTCATACAAGCTCTTCTTCTCTTCCCACTCGGAAACTTTCTCTCTTTTAGTACCTTATCAATCACATCCATCCACTTACACACAGGACGGCCACGCAATCGAACACCCTCAATTTCACCAAGATATATACGCTTTACAAGCCGTTCACACTTCATTCTCTCCACATGACCAAACCATCTCAACTGGCTCATTCCTACTCTCTTAACAACATTCTTCATACACCAAATTATTCCTCGCGCGATCCCGTCTTACATATCCACATACTCCACGTAAATACCTCATTTCCACGGCAGTCACTCTCTTTTTATGCTTTCCCGTCCATTATACCTTGTTTTATGTAAGCCATTCAGTATTACGGAACATAGGGAATAGTTTTGCCCTCTCTGATTGGCTGAAATTAGAGACAAGTTTACCCAATGTAATTTCGGCTACTTGAAATTTGCGCTGTTGCCAGTGCCATCTACTGAATGGCTTAAATGGAACAGAACAATCTGCACTAAATCTATAATAGTTAAAATAGTTAAAATTTCAAAAAAGAATTAATGGCACCAAAAAGACTGCAGCCCAGCTTTAGTGAATTTCTAGATGTTGCAAAGCACTAAGGAGCTAACATTTTATAAAAAACCGAGACAAATGTTTCTCAGGCGCGTCTGATTGAAGTCTTTTAGCATTTCTTAGCAGAAAAATATGCAATGAACATGAATATTTTTGACGAACCGGGAAGTAGATTTAACATCAGATTTGATGAAAGAGGTCTAACAACCGTTATCTACGAGCAATATAGGTGTAAAATCCTATTTATTTTTAGTCCAATAAAATGTCACAGTTCTATTTAAATCTAGTGCTCTAGTTTCACTGCATTTCCTCTTCAAAACAAACTATAACATAAAACAATAACAATTAATCGCTATGCAACTCCCAACGCTGCTCATATTTTTATAAACAACCAACCATCACCACCAACAAGTGTTTTGTTTTGCAGATGATTATACAAGTAGTGCTTCAAAATGTGACTTAACTAAAACTTGATCAATATACCTGTGATATTATTTGTATAAACTGTGTGCGGTGTGTATATAAGTGATGCCTGTCGATTTAGAATGGAGTGGTTCTCGGGAACGAAAAGCATCGATAAGTGGTTGGTTTATGTCGCTACAGAGAAAGAAAAAATCAACAATCAAACATGGGAATGTGTCACGAAGCGAGTGGAACCTCCACCATTTACACAAGGCCACCAGCCATCTGGTGAGAAATCGACGACAGATATAAATATATATGATAGTTGGCAAATATTCAGAGTACAATAATTAAATTATAACGATGAAACCAAATAAATACAGATTATAGTATTCTTCACTAAGAATGGCATAGTTCTCGACGACATACATACACAAACTATGAAGTTTCGCATAACTCTTTCGAACATTTCTTTGAGTATACGGCGGAATTCTATACAGATTGCCTCCTTTAGGGTATACAGGTTCGTCTGTTTTAACTTAACCCCACAGAAAAAAGTCTCATGTTGTTAAACCTGGCGACCGCGCGGGTCAACGAATATCGCCTATCAGAGAGATTAACAATTTCTCGAAACATGCATTGATGCTCGCGCTGTGTGGCCCGTGGTCCCATCCTGCTAAAATCAGACATTCTTCAGGCCAAGTTCTTCAAGAACTGGGGCTAAAAAATTATGGAACGGGCTCACATACCCTCAGAATTGATGATAATTACCCGATGTTTTCGGGTGTTCGAACAGTCTATGGCTATTCATGTCCGTTTCTGACAACAGATCCTCTCTTTCCTTAAAGTATTTTTACCAACAACGTAATCATTTTCGGACCCAACGACCAAATATAACTAGACAAAACTTCATTTGGTTTGTTTTGATTTCGGCTGGCCAGACAGAGAAACTAGAGATATGATATATGTCTTGTCTAGTGCGAGTATTACTCACTATAGGTCACCACTGAGGCCATGTAGAGTATCAGTGTCTAGTTTGAACGTTGCTCACTAGAGGCGCAAGTGTTCTTAGTTAAAATTTCGTGGTTAACATTTAAGGTTAACATTAAATAATTTAATATTAAAGAAAAACCAACGTGTCACTCACAAAACCACTACAACTACAACACAAAGATAAAATACACATACTTCTACATGGCCTCTAGTGAGCAACGTTCAAACTAATCACTAGACACTCTACGTGGCCTCTAGTAAGAAATTCTCGAACTAGACAAGACATATCTCTAGCTCTACTTTCTCTGTCTGGCCAGCCAAAATCAAAACATTCAGTGAGGAGGGATAAGGAATGTTTTGTCTAGTTATATTTAGTCGTTACTTCAGGCCAAGTTCTTCAAGAACTGGGGCAAAAAATTCTGGAACACACCCTCAGAATAATTGTTGATAATTACCCGATGTTTTCGGGTGTTCGAACAGTCTATGGTTGTCCACGTCCGTTTCTGACAACAGATCTTCTGCTTCCCTAAAGTCTTTTTGGTAACAACGTAATCATTTTCGGACCAGAACTACTTGGCGAACAAAATCAAAAGCGCGTTACTCGTTCGTCAACATTATATTTATGATTGAATTTACCTGCTTCCATAGACACCACCGCCACCCCTTTACGATCTCTACTCGCCTTACAATGCCGTAGTAAAACTAGGGACGTTGTTTTGCCTCAACTTGTACATCGTATCTCTGTTCAAAAAATAATTTGGAATAGGGGATTCCACCATTTTTTAAACATAATTTCATCTGAACGTATAAGTAAAATTAAGACTGTCGGTGAAAATCAGGTGAAAAAATTCCGTCTTAATTCGATTGAGCTGTAATCCCCTATTTACCTGCCTCTATAGACAACACCTCCCCCCTTTTACGACCTCTATTCGCCTCACAATGCCGTAGTAAAACTAGGGACGTTGTTTTGCCGCACCTTGTACATCGTATCTCTGTTAAAAAAATAATTTGGAATTGTCAACATAGTCCATATACATTGACGTGTATTTTAGCATGTTTGTGTCTAGTGTTGATTTATCAATAAAGCCAATAACTATCGAAAACGGCTGTGTTTGCATGTGCATATCTTGATGCATAAAAAGATAGTTTCTTAGTAAGTTATAGCACAGATTATAGAGCGAATTAAACTACGTATAAACGTAATATTAATGCGCAATGCCATTCTTACGTGAAGAATATTATACAATAATTATTGAAATGTATTTGCTTGTAACATACCCAAACGTGCAGTTAAAAATACTTAGCTAATTGTTGCAGCAAGGTCGTTTTAAAAATAGTTCACACATTTTATCATCACTTTATATTAACTTGTCAAAATTTCCGTTAAGTTAAACATCAATTAACAACATAAGGAGCAATTTATTCAATTTACAATAATTTAAAAGTATTCTCCTGTAATTAATCCATATTTTCAGCAACTGAAAGATGAGCTGGGCGAAGTGGTCTCCGAAATGGAGTCTCTGGACTCGGGCGAAGAGGGCAAACACAACAACAAAGCAAAGATGATGTCCATAGGTCGTAAAAAGTTCAACATGGACCCTAAAAAGGGCATAGAGTATCTCATCGAAAAGGGATTGTTGCAACAAACGCCTGAATCCGTCGCCCAGTTCCTTCACAAGGGCGAGGGGCTTAACAAAACTGCAATCGGCGATTATCTGGGCGAACGGAATGATTTTAATGAAAATGTACTCAGGGCGTTTGTAGAGTTGCATGATTTCACCGATTTGATACTCGTACAGGCTTTAAGGTGAGACATAACAGAAAAATTATTAATAATTTCAGACATTTCTAAATAAATTTCAACCGTTTCCGAGCAGTTTTAGGCCTCATTAAGAACAATAGCCCGTATTACGAACGCACTTTTATAATAAAATACGTGAGCGCGAATATAATTATTTTATGTCTCACTAAATTATTATGAACTGTTTATTGTTAGGATACGGTGTATATAAACATATCTATAACAATCGGGGCATTATATGAGGGCATAATTGTTCATTATGCCCTCATTATAATCCGATCATCGTTTATGGACTTTAAATTAGAAATAATATGAACGGTATACAATGAAAATTATTTTATTTTTAATTATAATTCATTACAATAATAATAAGAATTGATTACAGCAATTAATACATTGATTACAACAATTAATACATTGATTAGAACAATTAATACATTGATTACAACAATTAATACATTGATTATAACAATTAATTCATTGATTACGACAATTAGTTCATTGATTACAACAATTAATACATTGATTACAACAATTAATACATTGATTACAACAATTAATACATTGATTATAACAATTAATTCATTGATTACAATTAATTTATTGATTACAACAATTAATACATTGATTACAACAATTAATACATTGATTACAACAATTAATACATTGATTACAACAATTAATACATTGATTATAACAATTAATTCATTGATTACAATTAATTTATTGATTACAACAATTAATACATTGATTACAACAATTAATTCATTGATTACTACAATTAATTCATTGATTACAACAATTAATACATTGATTACAACAATTAATACATTGATTATAACAATTAATTCATTGATTACTACAATTAATTCATTGATTACAACAATTAATACATTGATTATAACAATTAATTCATTGATTACAATTAATTTATTGATTACAACAATTAATACATTGATTACAACAATTAATACATTGATTACAACAATTCATTCATTGATTACAACAATTAATTCATTGATTACAACAATTAATTCATTGATTACAACAATTAATACATTGATTACAACAATTAATACATTGATTACAACAATTAATATAATATGAAAACAGCTTTGAAAGAACAACACAAATGTCATTTTTAATTTAATTATAATACTTAAAATTGATTATGAAAAGGGCCTTAGAAAGCAATTTATTTTCACCACATATGTAAATAGTAAATCGTCGAATTGCAGACTGCAATATTTCGCATTGATTTTTGACAGATCAGTAATTCTTTTGGGGTCGAAATTTATCAATGTCTGAATTCATTTTTGATATTATTTACCGTCACATGTGACACATCCAAAGTAGTACAAATTCTCTCAAATGTAATAATATTCAGAAATAAGTGTATAAGAAACAAAGAACTGAGATCTGTCATGTGAAAACAAACCTCAAAATATAATACTTACATCTTCTACAGTCGTGAATGGAGTAATTATTAATTTTACAAATACATTTTAAAGCTGGACCCTATTCTATACTTCGCCCAAATATCTTCCGAAATTCACCCATTCCATCATCTCCAACGATATAGAACGTTGATGTCAAGGAGGATAGAAATGGAGTAAGCATTCAATGCTAGGATACGACGACCGTTCTAGCAGCCATGGTAACAGAGTTTCGTTTCGACCGATTCCGCAGTACCCTTTCAGAGCGCTGTTGTTCATATTTTATACTTAAAAAATATAAAATTAAATTTTTAAAATGAATACAAAATATGTAAGAATTGACAGTATATTTATATAAACCATAATACAATACATACAGAAATATTCTAATATTTGTAAATACAAATAATGCGATTATATCCAATTCGTAGTGTCTTATAGGGCGCGAGCATACACGTGACTCGAGCGACCTTGAAGTGCTTGAAATCAGCTGATTTGTGTGCGCGTGTCACTTTGACAAGAACAATGTCAATTTGACAAGACCAATGTTTTGACTTATTTTTATTTTGAACTGTTAAATTGTTAATATTTTACATATTTCAGGCAGTAAAACACATGAACTTAAAAATAGTAAAATTTTAACAGTTCAAAATTAAAATAAGTCAAAACATTGGTCTTGTCAAAGTGACATTGTTTAAGTCAAAATGTCACGCGCACACATATCAGCTGATTCTAAGCACTTCAAGGCTGCTCGAGTCACGTGTCTGCTCGCGCCCTATAGGTAAATTAAGATGAACACATGGCCGCTCCGTGCGGGTGGGCAGGTTGGGCCCTGCACAAAGGCGCCTGACTTTGAGGGGCCCCGTTTCAAGACAGTAAAGTAAATAATAGTAAATTTTTATAAAATACTCTTATTCGCAAAGACAAAATTAGTATAAAACTTACAAATTAACGTGATAGAAGTGAACAATATATTTTTTAATTTGTTTGCATTACAGCTCTTGTTATAGGTAAAATAATTATCGTATCAATCGGTTTGTTATTATTTTAACATTGTTATATTGAAATAATAACTGTGGAAATGTTGATTACAACAAAGAATATAATGATTATAACTCAAAAATATTGATTACAAGAATGAATCGCACAATGAATCCAATATTAAATACCTACTAGCATTTTGCGAAGAATCAAATGCTTTATGATTTACATACAATTCAGAAATCTGTTGTAAAATTGTTGATTACAACAAACAATTTTGATTATAATCTATTGATTACAAGAATGAATCTAAGAAAATTTCATCAATATATTAAATCTAACATTTTTGTAGCGCAAATGTATATTTTAAACTTTAATTTGCAAATTTTACGAGGGGAATGGGCACTAAAGTGTAGCATAGCACAAAGACGCCTTATGCCCACGGAGCGGCCCTGGATGAACCTGTTCATCAATTCTTCTCAATTCTCTTTTCAAGGAGTTAATTAGAATTATCATAGAAAAATACAACAATACATGTCTGCAGTTGATTTTCACACTATCTTGGGCACTTGGGTTCGAAAGGCAAAAAGGCATGATTTCAAACATCATTTGTATGACATCTACAAACGAATAAATAAATGTTAGATACATGTTAGTAATTAATATGTAAATTAGACTTCACAGAATTTTAAATTAATAACTTACCTCCGGGAGTTACAAAAATCGAAAGAAATTAGATTTTTTTTCAAAATGATAATTTATTTCTCCACTGACAACTGACAAGTTATGATCCGAACATATCACCCACCGACCAAATATCTAAAGAGAGACCGGACAGTCCTATGTATTTGACTTAAGATAGACTTTTTGTGCCATCTACATTTACATCATCGTACTAAAAGTAAAAAAACCATAGCAACCATGGCTCACGTAATCTAAAAAATATTATTTTTTGATATTAAATAATAAATAAAAGAATTTATTTTTTCAAAAATTATTTATTTGTAAAATAAGTGTAATTACAAATATTTTGATGTTATTAACATCAACTTAAAGAAAATTAGTACACGCAACAATAGACAAAGCACTGTGACGATATATAATATTATTTAATATGTATTTTAATTTTATATTCATTTATAAATAAATAGGGTTGAGCAATTGCGGTGAAGCTTTATACATTTTTTGGTTAGAAAGTGAGCTCTGTTGTGTTTTCTCCACCATAAAATTAAGAGCATGTGAAATGACGCCTGGTAAGCGCCTTTAACGACATAGATATGTTTTCATTAACGAAATCTGCGAATAAAATTCAGATTGGCACACTCAAAACTGGGTAATAAACCGTAATGATATATTTATATTAATTTAGTTTGACAAAACTAGAATATTGCGACTCGACTCGCCTATCATCTTACGCCAGAAGGTTTTAAAGAGTTTACAAATTACAATTACAATGTGTTGAAATGTAGGTACAAAAAACTAATGATATATAATCAAAAATCTATTTAAATGTAGGAGATTTGAATCGAAACTGTTGTTTATCTATAAAAAGAAACTTTGCCATACTTAGATATATACGAATCAATAATATTATTGGGTCTGGCAAGAGGGTTTTTGTTATAATTGGTTATTAAACTATTAATAAAAGTTTTGATTACAATAGGCATCCTGTGAACTTTTTCGACTTCTTTGAGTATTTTATTTTGAGACAAATTAGTGTCTCTATATAAAACCCTGGTCGGTTTTTTCTTAAATTTGTTATTAATTTTTTGTGCTTTTAAATATTGTCCATATATTTTTCTTTTCTTGGGAGACAAATCTATCGCTCTCGTCACGCCCATTCCCTTCAAAATACTGCGAGGTTGATTTTTCCGAATTCTTCCCGAAAATTTTGGTGCATCCAATGTTTTTTCCAATTCGCGCCGTGGTGATAATGTAGAAAATATCACAGGATTCAGCATTTGCTGCTCTCTGGGTAAACATGTCATGTTTTAATTGTAGAAATATACAGTAAATGTAAAATACATACCTTCATTGCCAATTATTATTGGTACAGCATTACGAATTAATTTTATTCGTAATGGTGTCGTAAAACATTCGGCCGTAAAATGAAAATCACAAATTCGATAATGTTCAGTAGTGGTTTTTGGTTTTCCATTAAATAAAGGATTCAAGTTCATATTTTCTAACCATTTTTCAAAAAAGGGATTACGGGTAGGAAAGTTAAAAAATCTTGATGCGGAATTATTTAGACTGGATCTACTGCAACCAGGAACAATGCACTTCATTTCTTACATTATTATAATTTAATTTAAAAGATTATTTCAATTAATTGTTAATAAGTTCTGTCGCAAACTTTAACATCACTTTGACATTAACTGAAAATATATTTTTAATATATATTCTTTTATTTAAGCCTACGTGATCTTCAAAACATCATAAAATGCCGCTAAATTGAATGGTGTTGCCATCTAGTTTTACATCATCGAACTATCAAACTCTATCCCTTAGTTACGTATAAGACTGTCCGGGCCCTGATATCACCCTTGTAGATGACTGTGATCAAAACGCGCGCATAAATTGAATAAAGGGTTATTTCGAATTCTACCTAACCGATAGTGTCACAAATTAGTATCGACCGATTCCGTCTTTTTGGCGCTGCACGGTATCATGGCTGGGTATATAAGTGATTTCTCCTGGTGCTCCTTGGTTGATGTTTTAAAAATAAATAAATGTTGATAATAAACAAAACAATTAAACAACATCCTTAGCAACGTCAAATCTTAAGCATTGTTGTAATCAAAATTCCAGTGAGACATAAAATCTTGTATGCACCACGAGCGTTACTATTTTATAGATGATAATGCCCTTGGCACATAAAATACCATAATAATCCTTGGCGAACCTTTTCTCAGTTTTATAAAATTGCAGGCAATTTCTATGGAGCTTTCGCCTGCCGGGCGAAGCCCAAAAAATCGACCGTATGATGGAATGTTTCGCCCAACGCTACTGTCAACTAAACCCAGACATCTTCACCAACACAGACACATGTTACGTATTATCCTTCGCCATAATCATGCTCAACACATCCCTGCACAACCCCAGCGTCAAAGACAAACCAACACCCGATCAATTCATCAACATGAACCGCGGTATCAACAACGGCGGGGATCTACCACAAGAATTACTTTTATCATTATACGAAAGTATAAAAACAGAACCGTTTAAAATCCCCGAAGATGATGGAAATGATCTAATGCATACGTTTTTCAATCCCGATAAAGAAGGCTGGTTGTGGAAACAGGGCGGCCGTTACAAATCATGGAAACGGCGGTGGTTCATCCTAAACGATAATTGTTTATATTATTTCGAATACACAACAGATAAAGAACCAAGAGGCATCATCCCACTTGAAAATATATCCGTTCGCGAAGCCGGTGATAGAAACAAACCACATTGTTTCGAATTATTTGCCTCGGGTGGTGCAGATTTTATCAAAGCGTGTAAAACAGACTCCGAAGGAAAAGTTGTGGAAGGCAAACACACTGTTTACAGAATGTCAGCTTCAACAGAAGAAGAAAAACAAGATTGGATGCAACGTCTAGCGCAATCTATCTCGCATAATCCGTTCTATGATATGCTAGCGCAAAGGAAACGTAAAGCGACAAGCCACAGTCACCATCACACGAAAAACTAGTGCAAAAGACACTCTTATTTATTTAGATTTTGTTATAAGTTTTGTACATATAACGATACAAATTGTTGATTTTGTATGAGATTATTTCATATGTGTGTTTAAATATCAAAAAGATTTGATAAACTATGTCTTTATTAATTTACTGGCTAATATTTTAAACAATATCACGATTTCAGTTAAAGATGGGGTGTTTATTCCTGCAAAAATAAACTTTATAGGGTTGATTTGTATAGTTCTGATATAAAAATGGGAAAATTTCCAATTAAAAACTCATCAAACTCGGATTCAAAAATTGTACATTTTTTTGAGGTTACAAATCGATCAATATGTCGATTTCGGTTATAGTCAGAGTGTTAAATCTTGCAAAAACGAATTCTGGACGATCTATTTGATATATTAATATTTTGAAATTATCAAAAAAGCCTTAAAGATTTCAAAAAATAGGGTCAAATATTGGAAAAACTAACCACAAAAACATGCATTTTATTTTGTTCACAAGTCATCAACGGTTTAAAATACCTTCAAATTAACATGAAATTCGTGTTCTACGGGGTTTATAATATAAATTAACTCATTTGCAAATCTTAAAACTGTCTGGACAAAGTTTTATTTCAATATTTCTAAGATGACGCCTGTTAGGAATTTTTCACCATTTTCCAAAACATCAAAACTTTTATTTGGTTATACATTCGGCTGAAATTTACAAGAAACAAATAAAATTAACTGAAAATCATATCCCTGGACGTTCTATTTGATATATTAATATTTTGAAGATATCAAAAAAGCCTTAAGGATTTCAAAATATAGTCAAATATTGGAAAAAATTTGCCGCAAAAACATGCATTTTATTTTGTTCACATCTCATCAACGGTTTAAAATATCTTCAAATTAATACAAAATTCGTGTTCTACGGGGTTTATAATATAAATTAACTCCTTTCCAAACCTTAAAACTGTCTGGACAAAGTTTTATTTCAATATTTCTAAGATGACACCTGATAAGAATTTTTCACCATTCTTCCATCAAAACTGTTTTTTGGTTATAAATTCGGTTGAAATTTACAAGAAACAAATAAAATTAACTGAAAATCATTTATTTATTATTAAAACATTATGAAATTGTCTATTTTTTGATGAAAATATCTGATGACAGAAGAAATTTGTGGTTAAAAATCATGTACATTTCAAAAACATTTGGCTTATTAAAAGTTCAGTGAAATGTTACGAGATGTCTCTGATGCAAGTTGTAGGTATAGTACGTTCCCAAAAATATGAGAAAATGACGTCACAATGTTAAATTTCCATAAGCGTTCTGCCGATATTAAAATGAATATACTATATATTTGATAGTTCAAGCATATTGACACAGGTGTCACTACCAGTATTATTTCAAGAAAAATACGTGATAAAACATATTATTTTAATGATATATATCTTTTTTATGTAAACTATGAAAATTAATTATAAATATGCGAAGCTGAAAGAACAACTATACAAAATTTGGCACCGATATGTGAAGCAGTGTATTTGTATAGACGTCAAACTATCGTATATATATAAATGCTTTATTGAACTAAAACTGTAATATAAAACTAATACATTATTGGCGTTTTGTTCTGTGTTTGGCGTTCAACAATTATTAATAATGTGGCGAATCCCATTTCGAATGCACTTCAGGAGTCAAATTCACAATATGAACATGAACAGCTTGGCATTTCTCAAATTTAGGCGGAATCGGGCATAACCTATACTTCACTTTATCGCCTGGTAGCGGAATATATTCGCCTTCAATACTAAAATTAAATAAATTAATGTTTTACATTGTCATTGTAAAAACTTACTCAGATATATGTACGAAAATATCTTCTCCACCATCTTCAGGCGTCACAAATCCATGGCCTTTCTCTCTGCAAAACGTTTTAATCGTTCCTAAAGTTTCCGGGAATTCAAAAGCTCGTTCAGAACTAAAAAAACAATCAATCATTTTGAAATATATTTCACAATTAAGTGTTTATACAAACGTTGAAGCTGTTCTCGTTCGTTTTGTAATAATAGGGCTCGGTAATTGCAACTTGCTTCGATCTTTATCTTGAAAACCTAACGGCATTTTGATTTCACACTCAATTTTATACTTTAAAGGTTGTTTAGCTGTTTGTAGGTCACTAGTTTTGCGTAGAATTTTTGACGGACGCCGTGCGCAGACGACTGGTAGCCAGACTGTCAAATTATTGGAAATTCGCGATTAACCATTGCGCACTGAACCTATTTGCATAATTTTCATAATGATTACTTTCGTTTGGCTTTGTTAACACTAAAATTTAAAGTATATTGTTGTGAATTGTTGAGAAATTAGTGGTTTAAAACATATTTAAAATAATATTAGTGTTATTGACAATCGACGGGTTAGGAGCTGCGCGGTTTTACTCTAGACTACAGTGGTTCATGCTTCGATCGATCAAACTTTTAGTCTATTTTGTGATATAAATATTGTAATAAAATGTCAGGAAATGAAGACGAAAGGTATGTTTTATCAATTAAATATAAACGTATGTAACATCAGTTTTGAGAACGCTTCAAATTTTATTACACAATAAGTTGTCACTGGACATAATAAACACATAATAGATGTTTTACAATATACAATGTTAAAATCTCCACAAAAATAAGTTTCGAAAGATACAAACTTGCAATACGCAAATCTATAGGTTAGTTGGACAGTCCAAACGTTAAATTATTAACATTTTTGGCGATCAAATTATTGGACAGATTTACCAAACTATACGGGAATGTAAAGAAGGTGTAGTATGTATTAATTTACCAAAAAGTGGGTCGAACTTTTGCCCCCAAATCGAATCAGCAGACTCATTCACAGTGCTCAAGACAAAGTTAGAACGTCATCCCATAAATTAACTCGACAATTTAACATTTTAAAAATGATTGTTAGCAGAACTTTGGTACTAAATAATTTAAAATTTCGAAGTAGACAGCGGCCCAGCTTGAGTGAATCTCCAAATGTTGTAAAACATTAAACAGCCAACATTTTATAGAAAACAGAAAGAAAATGTCAACGAAATTCTCAAAACTTGTTACATAGGTTATGTTTAAATCATTTCCATTGCAAATATAAAACGTTTTTGATAGAGTTCGAGATGAAATCGAAGCTTTGGAAGCAATTCTCATGGATGATGTGACTATTGATTACAATGAAACGTAAATATATTCCAATACAACAATTGTACATGATTTATAAACGATTTTAATTGTAGTGGACAACCAGAAACCATCAAAACTGTTGTGTTTCCATCGACAGCTGACGACACAAAGCAACAATATGTTTGTATAAGTTTAGAAGTCCAACTAATTCCAGGATATCCAGACATAGAACCCGTCGTTTTATTGCGAAACCCACGAGGTTTAGACGATTCTTTAATCGAGATTATAGAGCAAGCTGTCAAAGCAAAATGTTCAGAATGTTTAGGACAACCAGTAGTTTTCGAATTGATAGAATTAATCCGCGAACAATTAACCGAATCCAACGTTCCTTCTTGCCAATGCGCGGTGTGTTTATACGGTTTTTCGTCGGGCGATCAGTTCAGCAAAACCGCTTGTTACCATTATTTCCATTCGTATTGTCTAGCGCGGTTAGTTCGAGCCGCCGAACGTGCATTTCAAGAAGAAATAGAACGCCTCCCAGCTTGGCAAAGGCGTTCCGCCCCAACCCAATCATGCACGCCTCTCTGCCCCGTTTGTAGGGAACCCTTACAAGGTATGTCTTTCTCAGAAGCTCAACCACCCAGAGCTTTAGAAGCACAGAGAGCTTTCGAAGCTACAGCCGAGCTACGAGCGCTGCAAGCCCGCATGGCGTCTTTATTTCTACGTCAACAGCAACGAGGAGGAATTATCGATGTCGCAGCAGAAGAAAATAAATTGTTAGTGTTGACAAGCAACGCTGCTGAGGAAGTGGAAGAGGAGGAAGCTTCCGCACCTCCACCAGCGCCGTCTAGTAGCACTAGGGCCCCACGGACTCCTAGGGCTTCGCACAGCCGGCGACCGCACAAGAGTCGAGCCACGAGATGACATACAACTCGATTCAAACATAATTATCCGTACCCTGTGATTGTATAACTCTTTAGGCTGGATTCTAACATACTTACCACTCTTCAAACTAGATTTTTTTCATGCAAAAATGAACTTTAGAAGGTTGATTTGTATATTTCTGGTATAAAAATGGTTAAATTTCCAGTCAAAAACTTCTCAAACCGGGCTTTAAAAATCGGTCAATATCTTGATTTCGATTAAAGATAGAGTGTTAATACTAGCAAAAATAATCTCTGGAGGGTCGATTTGATATATTAATATTACAAAAGTGTCAAAAAAGCCGTAGGGATTCCGGAAGGGGTCGAAATTTCTGAAAAAATTTCACCAAATGCATTTTATTTTTCTCACAACTTCTCAACGGTTTAAATTATCTTCAAATTAACACGAAATTCGTGTTCTACGGGGTTTAAAATTTAAATTGTCATTTCCAAATCTTTAAACCGTCTTAAAACTATACATAACCTTTAAAGTAAAATTGTGAGTGGTAGGTTTTCCAGATTTTAGCCACAATTTATTTATTAACAGAATGTGTGTTTTACTTTATAAATAATTATATATGTAGGAGAATAGCTTCCAACACTCAAAGTCGTGCACAAAAAGAAAAATCCAACCCCGAAAATGTTTATAATTGTATAAAACTTAGTCGATGTTTGATCAGTTTTTGGTTGAGGTTGTGCTCAGTTACGCTTATTATATTTACTGTTTCGTACTGTAACTAGGATGAATAATACTCGATGTATAATAATAATAAATATGTTTTATTTATTTCAAGTTAGTACAAAATTATGAATGAATTTATTGTGAACCAGTTGATAGCAGAGCTAGAAGACCAGCTGTTGATCCAACGGATAACACGTAGTTGCTAAAACAACAAATCTTATAAGATTAAACAACAAACAAAATATATTAAACTTTACTTACACAGCTGGAGTGAAAGATCTCAACAAATAAAAGCTTGCAAATATAACAATAGCCAAAAACAAAGCATTGTTGTAAAAGATACTAAATGTAGTAGCTTCATAATCAGCGACTTCATTCTTTTTCCATAAAATTCTTTCATCCTTTTCTTTCTTACTCATTTTCTTGTCTTCAGCGAGTTTTCTATTCATATCCCGAGTCACAGCATCTTCCCTCTTAACAGCAACCTTATGTTTCAACAAAAACTTAGTATTTCTATAAGCCATCGCCACCAAATACGTCGAACCGAGAGTCACCAACACAAACGAAACCAAAGAGGCCACCAAATCAATCATATGAATCCGCCAGAACAACCAGATTGGAATAGCAGATACTATAAACGCGTTACCGTAAAATAAAGCTGATGATTTTGTAGACACATTGCGGCTGAAGTCTTGAAGAAGGAGCTCTTCTTCTTTCGTAAATGCTTTGTTCGTGGTTTTTGAAGACATGTCTTACTGATCGAACGGCTACTGGTTACTAACTGACACAACAACACTTGTAAATGTGGATAGATTGATGCCGCGTGGACAAAATTGTACACACAGCTAGTGACGTATGACAACGTGGAAGATTTAGTTACTTTAGTTACAAACTAATATTCACAATAGTCCCAAAACACAAAATATTTATATAAGATTTTAACAAAAAGTTTGTAATGTTTCAATTAAAATTTGTGTATAACTCAGAAACTACAAGAATATATAAATTCATTTTTTAAATACTAGAAATCAACCACATTTAATACCTGTGACGCCAACCGTAGTACCGTAACCGTTTTAATAAATATAGTCATATTAAATAAGTAAAGAATTGGGTAGAGTTTATTAGTGAATGATGTATAACTTTTACAACAATGAAAAAGTTTATTGTATAATATAAATATAAACATCGTGTTATCACCGAGATATCCTACGGACGTCACACCGTGTTTCCCAACAAACATTACATTAAAAAGAAGAAGTTCATTAGAATGAAATAGTTATATATTTCCCTCTCTTACAAAAATCAATATGTGCGAGTAGTGTACATTCCTGCGTGTATTACTCTATGGTCACCGAGATATGTTTCAGACTTAACACCATAGTTCCTAACAAACATTACATTAAAAAGAAGAGTTTATTAAAATGAAACAGTTATATATTTCTCTTTTTGTCTTATAAATCAATATTTGCTAGTGGGTGTACACTCTTGTCTGTGTTATTCTATGTTGTGTTGTCTCTGTCTGACAGTATATCTTTCTCTCACAAACATCAACATGCATTCGCGGTAATTGACGTGGGGAACACTTGTAAAAATAGAGAATTTTATTTTTATTGATTTTTTTTGTTACGAATCAATGCCTCCCGTAAAATATATATAGGTAAGGTATACTTTTAAATAAAAAAAACAAATTACAAACTGGCTAAGTAGATTTTGTTACCCGCCACTTATAGAGATAGAGCAACGACACCTCCCAGCAACTATCAAAATATAAAGCTGACGGTAGATTTTGTTACCAACGGTACCTCCCGCTAATTACTGATACTAAAGCAACAGTATTTTCCGCCAATTGAAAATGAGGACAGTGCAGTGCAACAGAACTACCCTTCAATTTAAAATTTGGATAGAGCATCAGAACCTCCCGTCAATTGAAAATTAGAATAGAGCAACAGTACCTCTCGTTAATTGAAAGTGAGGATAAAGTAATAATACCTCCCGCCAACTAATCAAAGTGTAAAACTGACAGTAGATTTTGTTAGCAACAATAGCATTTGTAATAATTGCAAAAGGGTGCCCATCATTACGATTGTCAAGTATGTAGGCATGATTAAAAGCATAAAAATAAAATATAATTCAGCAGATAATGAAAATGATAAAAATTGCAAAAAGCGTGCCCATCATTACGATTGTCAAAGGCATGTATTAAAAGCATACAAATAAAATATAATTCAGCAGATAATGAAAATGAATAACAAAAATAATTAAAAATGGAAATAAAGCAGCAGTACCTCCCGTCAATTAAACATGTAAAAATTAGTTTATTCAGAGAGTATTTTATTTATTTATTTAATTTTCAACGTATTTTATAAGTCAGATATCCTGCAAAAGAAATGTATATTATTTTTTCGACATTTAACTTAAATTTTCAATTTTTTCGACACATTTTAATTTTAGTTTTACCATAATTAGATAATTTATTATTAATTATTATTACTTTTAGACATCCTTTCTACCATTTTAGTTTAGCTAAAAAATACAAATAAATACATATAAAACACAAATAAATAGATGATGATGTGGGCATTCTGATACAACTAAGCATACATAAATAAATTAAAAAATGGAGGAATCCTCTTATTTTGTATTTGTATATATTTAATAGTCTAATTTTTATATATTTTTCTGTACAGGTTGGCAACATGTGAACTCGAAGGACCCCAAAGGCAGTGGAAGATAAATATTAAGTATTGTAAAACTGTAATAAAATGTTAACGTATGTATTTTAAATATATTTGTATATATATTGCTAATAAAATTGAATTGTAAATGACTATCTTTAGTTTTAATTTTTATAATACAACCTCCCCTTCCCAATAGATATATCAAAAGAAGTATCCATGCACCATTTTTCAGAAAATTTGGTGCCTAGATGCTACCTTAATATAGCATCTATGTACGATTTTTTTAGGGAATTTGGTGCCTAGATGCTACTTTAATGTAGCATCTATGTACGATTTTTTTAGGGAATTTGGTGCCTAGATGCTACCTTAATGTAGCATCTATGTACGATTTTTTTAGGGAATTTGGTGCCTAGATGCTACCTTAATGTAGCATCTATGTACGATTTTTTTTAGGGAATTTGGTGCCTAGATGCTACCTTAATGTAGCATCTATGTACGATTTTTTTAGGGAATTTGGTGCCTAGATGCTACCTTAATGTAGCATCTATGTACGATTTTTTTAGGGAATTTGGTGCCTAGATGCTACTTTAATGTAGCATCTATGCTCGATTTTTTTAAAGAATTTGGTGCATGGATGCCTCTAAGTAGCATCTATGTACGATTTTTTTAGGGAATTTGGTGCCTAGATGCTACCTTAATGTAGCATCTATGTACGATTTTTTTAGAGAATTTGGTGCCTAGATGCTACTTTAATGTAGCATCTATGCTCGATTTTTTTAAAGAATTTGGTGCATGGATGCCTCTAAGTAGCATCTATGTACGATTTTTTTAGGGAATTTGGTGCCTAGATGCTACCTTAATGTAGCATCTATGTACGATTTTTTTAGGGAATTTGGTGCCTAGATGCTACTTTAATGTAGCATCTATGCTCGATTTTTTTAAAGAATTTGGTGCATAGATCCTACTTACGTGAAAGGACTTTGAAATAAAAATCAGTTTTTTTAAATATGAAAAATTTATTTTATAAATATACAAGACTTTTTGTTATAAATATAAATTTTATTTGTATTACAATAGAATGTTTGTCACCATCATACATTGTTATTAGATTTATTAACAAATTTAGTGACAATTAGGAACAGAATTATAACATAAATGAAATGTAAGACATTTGTGTTTAAAACTTCTGTTCATAATTATTTCTTACTGTTTGTTAAAAAGTTTGAAAACAATTTTTTAGCGTGCCAGACAGACTTTAGTTATAAAACTAAAATGTCACCAAATAAAATTATCATTATTTGGTTGTAAATTCTATTAAAAATTTAGCATTATTTTGTAATAAAAGTTTATTTTATTACAAAATAAAGATGCAAAATGATTAATAAAAAATACAAGTCAAATAATGGTGATTCTATTTGGTAACATTTTAATTTTACAACTAAAGCCTGTTTGGCACGTAAAAAATTGTTATCAAATTTCATAACAAACAGTAAAAAATAATTATGAACAGAATTTTTAAACACAAATGTCTTTACGTTTCATTCGTGTTATAATTCTGTTCATTAATTTTACTAAATTTGTTAACAAATAACTGTTTAGTTATAAAAGTAAAACGTTTGTTGCCAAATAAAATTACCATTATTATGGTTATATTATTTGTCATTAATTATTTTGCATCTTTATTCTGAAAATAATGTTTATCTGAAGATAAAACTTTTATTTACAGAATAAAGATGGAAAATAAATTAATAACAAATAATACAATCGTAATAATTTCATTTGGTAACAAACATTTTAGTTTTATAACTGATCCAAAACTCTATTTATATATTTTTAGGGTATATACTACCCAATAATATATTAAATAGAGCTCCGTTTACAATACTTATAGAATATTTAACAAATTAAATTTTGGGGTCCCTAAATAAGATTTCTTGTTCCCATTGTTAAAGGTACAAGATTTCTTATTCAGTTTAAGACTGTTTGCGAACCTTTACATTAATAATATTTTTTTTTTGTTACCACCCAACCACCCACTTATTAAAATATATAATATTTATTAATGCAAAGCTTCGTTTACAATATATACTTAAAATCTAACTTTACCCTGACCGCGTCTAAATGCTTAATACTAAATACAATTTTTCCTAAAACTACCTACTGTACGACTAATGTGACGGGTTTCAATTAAACAGAACAAATTAAAAGATTGTTTTATTGTGTACTTACATTTTAAACAGATATTTATGAAGAGGAAGCCATGGTCTATGTCACCAATCGGCACTGCAATCTCGACGACAGTGACAGGGCAGTACGGAGTTAGTTTTTCCAACTTAAAACTACCGTAAAACTAAACTCTTTATTCAATAAACTGTATATATAGGGAGCAACCGCCCTCAAATGCCAAACCCACGCTCCCCATATACACCATTTATTAAATAAATACAATTTCGTGTACAATATTTCATAATCTAACTTAAGCTATTGTAGAACCCCCCATTTTAAGTTGGTGAAGTGCGCAAAATTGCCTATCTTACGTTAATATCTCGTTCAAAGAAAAGCAAATCTAAGCCTATCTTACGTTAATATCTCATTCAATAAATAGCAAACCTAAAAGTGTGAAGTTACGTTAATTTTTTTCTCTCTCTCAAAAAGCAAAAACAACCCTTGCCTATCTTATATCTAAGCTAACTTATATCTACGCAAGCTATCTTACATCTAGACTATGCTAAGCTAAACGCGAAGTATGAGAGAGAGATATACGAGCTAAGACAAAAAGTGAGAACGCCGGGGTGGTTCTCACATATAGTTTACGAGGGGGTTAAGCCGACCCCACACGATGCACTGCATGTACGGCCTGCCAACGCGAACTCCCTAAGGACAAGATAGACAGTTACATGTAATCTACTCGGCTTGGATGCCTGAGCGAGTTACTCCCGAAGACATCGCCCGGTCTTAACCGCGATACCTACCCCGAACGCGATCAATCCGTGTGCTCAAACAAAGTTAAATCAAACAAAACAAAAACTTTACTTTGTCTTTAATTATTCGTTGCCATTAGCATTACATGATGATTACATAAGTTGCCTCCGGATGAGGAGAGCACATAGACGCCATAAGAGAGTTTCCTGTGATAGCATTCAGGTTTGTTTAATTCCTTCTCATTCGAGTCTAGTAATCTAGAGCGTAGACCAATACGATGGTCAGCAAGCAAATTTACAAAAGAATTAAACTGTCCCTAGAAACATTCGCACAAGTGCGAAGCGATCCCCCAGAATAAACAACTGGTTTCACATTGCATGGCTAACCATATCAGTCCACTCAATTATGGAAAATCGCGCACGAACCCTACCTTCCCATCCCACTAACCGTGATGTTAAACAAGGAAACCCGAACCCACATCAAGTTTCGAATCTCTCCCACCTTCCTGACCCTCTCACTGATTCTCTCACCCATTCGCATCATTCATGCCCCGATACATATATTTTTCTTTTCACATACACTCTCCCTAGGAGCCGTCTGGGCATCCCGCGCAGTACGCATACCACGGTGGCAAACGTAGACGCACGATTTTATGATGAATCGCCAAGGAATGCACTTCAAATTAATCAATTTATTTTTATTTTTAAAGAAAACGCGTGTTTGCTCAACGGCGCGATGAGCCAAAGTTTTATTAAGACCTGAAAATACATTTAAAAGAACTTAAAAATAACTTAAAATCTACTATATTAATCTAGTCTTCTTGATGTCCGATTCCTGAAAGATATATATGCTAATCATATGTTCCCAGATATTGATTTTATTGATAAATAGTCGATATTTCAATGTTAAATTGTTTCAATCTTATGCAGACATCCATGAAAGTTATATTTCTTTCAATGTAGTACTCAAAATCGAATTTGAATACAAGAGAATATATTCCTTTGACTATAAGTTCTCATGATTGGACATGAGACCAAATATTTTATAAAAAAATAAAGTTTCTTACCAGTTCATCTATCGGTGGTCATCTACGCTGTAGAAGATTTATCTGGAGCTCAGCAATCCTTTAGAAAAGCTGCCTTAGAAGATCTGCAGTGTTGAAATCCAAAGCTCGAACACTGCATCGAATTTCTCCAAGTTGATGTCTTAGACCATCCAAAGAGTCCACCTATTAAATAATAATGATTAGTTTGTGGTATTTTTTAAACCATTTCAAAAATGATAAAAATTTGCAGATATTCTAAATGGGACATATCTGTTATTGCCGTAAAGCCACAGAATTGTAAAGCAAATAATATGAAATCTAGTAAGATTCTTACCTACAGACAGACAAGACATCTGTTGTCTTCTGTTTCTCCTAAAGGTGCTCTGCCCTTTTCTGCTGCCATTTCCATGCTTACGAAGTTCTCATGTTGAATTTTGGGGTTATGGGGCCTCAAATGCTGCAACTCTGTTGTCTTCTGTTTCTCCTAAAGATGCTCTGCCCTTTTCTTCTGCCACTTTCATGTTTCCGAAGCCCTATGGTCTTGCATACAATCTGAAATAGAAAGAGAAATGAGTTACTTCAGTCATGCTTTTGCAGCTTTCATTTTGCTCGTTCATTACATAATTATTATCGTTGGTAAATAATTGATGTTTAACTTACATTTTCCATATGATTTCAGCTGAGAAAACCACTGTCCACGCCGCTGTATTGCCTTTGTACATGGAGCAGCTTCTATGCGAATCCATGGAACAAATATCGCCAAGTCAAATTTGATTTCTTGTGAATTGTGCAGAACTTGAAAAGGAAAATGTTGATCGGTTGATTATTTTGAAAATAATTGTTCATATATGAAGATATCAGCGACAAACACTCTAAGTTCGATTCGATGTATGTTGTAAGTAATTTAAATTGAATTTCTTTTGCGCTTCTTTCGCATTGTTTGGCGGCGGACGTTTGCTGTTCATTTCGTGTTAACCGGGGGGCACGTGTGGTATTCTACCACGGACGCGAACAGCTTTACCCCCCATTCATATTAAATTGGTTGTATTCTAGAACCACCAACTTTGAATTTCTTCCTAAAGCTGTGAAAGATGTATCCGTTTTCTATAAATAAAATGTTCAATTCACAAATACAATAATTATAATTTACCTGTTAGACAAATATGGGTGACGGACGTGGTAGAAAAGAGACGGAGGAAGACCAAAAGACAACTGGGATAAGGTAATACTGAAGATCTTGGAGAAGAAAAACATGACGGTTTAAGGCGCTAGGAAGATGGCAAGGAATAAGAAGCAATGGACAAAATTCGTACACGATTATATGTACATCTGACATTCTCTTGTCTCAGTGAATAGCATGTGCAATCCGCCTGGTCAAAATCACTACTGTAAATTGCTACCTTGAAAAGCCTCTGCTTAGCTTACAATTTTAAGCGAACATGAAATTGTACCAAGATCAAATTTGATTGTGAACGTAGTTGGCGGGAGGTACGTTGTGGTATCGTTGTCAATTGACGGGAGATACTGTTGCTCTAGCTCCATTTGTAATTAGCAAGAGGTATTGTTGATTAAAAAATGTCACCTTTACACATTGATTAGTTGGCGGGAGATATTGTAAAAAATATGAAGTGTCGTCTTTCCGTGAGCCATTGTTTCGTCATAAAACGTCATTTAGATCAGTTTGCGGAAAGTTCTGGAACTCTATTTTCATTTTCAATTGACGGGAGGTGCTGTTAATCTATCTCCATTTGTAATTAGCAAGAGTTGTTGTTAAAAAAAATCACCTTTACACATTTGATTGGTAGTTTTATTTTATTTAAAAGTATTCTCTTCACATGTATAATTTATGGGAGCCATTGTTTCGTCATAAAACATAACTTAAATTAGTTTGCGGGAGGTACTGGTGGTCTATTCCCATTTTCAATTGACGTGAGGTACTATTGATCTAACGCCATTTGTAATTAGCGGGAGGTATCGTTGGTAAAAATGTCATCTTTACACATTAATTTAGTTGACCGGGGGTAAAAAATATGAAGTTACGTTAGCCAGACTTTGGTTGTTTTATCTTATTTAAAAATATTCTCTTCCAACATGTATAATTTACGGGAGGCATTGTTTCGTCATAAAACGTCACTTAAATTAGTTTGTGGGAGGTACTGGTGCTCTATTCGCATTTTCAATTGACGTGAGGTACTATTGATCTAACGCCATTTGTAATTAGCGGGAGGTATCGTTGGTTAAAAATATGTCATCTTTACATATTAATTTAGTTGACCGGAGGTAAAAAAATATGAAGTTACGTTAGCCAGACTTTGGTTGTTTTATCTTATTTAAAAATATTCTCTTCCAACATGTATAATTTACGGGAGGCATTGTTTCGTCATAAAACGTCACTTAAATCAGTTTGTGGGAGGTACTGGTGCTCTATTCGCATTTTCAATTGACGTGAGGTACTATTGATCAAACGCCATTTGTAATTAGCGGGAGGTATCGTTGGTTAAAAATATGTCATCTTTACATATTAATTTAGTTGACCGGAGGTAAAAAAATATGAAGTTACCTTAGCCAGACTTTGGTTGTTTTATTTAATTTAAAAATATTGCCTTCCAACATGTATAATTTACGGCAGCCATTGTTTCGTCATAAAACATCACTTACATTAGCTTGCGAGAGGTACTGTGCTCTATTCCCATTTTCAATTGACGTGAGGTACTA
Source organism: Harpalus rubripes (assembly GCA_963082715.1). Lineage (NCBI taxonomy): Eukaryota > Metazoa > Arthropoda > Insecta > Coleoptera > Carabidae > Harpalus > Harpalus rubripes. The sequence goes on from OY720459.1 coordinate 56,490,524, forward strand.
TTGATCTATCGCCATTTGTAATTAGCGAGAGGTATTGTTGGTTAAAAATATGTCATCTTTACACATTTAGTTGACCGGAGGTAAAAAATATGAAGTTACCTTAGCCAGACTTTGGTTGTTTTATTTAATTTAAAAATATTGCCTTCCAACATGTATAATTTACGGCAGCCATTGTTTCGTCATAAAACATCACTTACATTAGCTTGCGAGAGGTACTGTGCTCTATTCCCATTTTCAATTGACGTGAGGTACTATTGATCTATCGCCATTTGTAATTAGCGAGAGGTATTGTTGGTTAAAAATATGTCATCTTTACACATTAATTTAGTTGTCCGGAGGTAAAAAATATGAAGTTACCTTAGCCAGACTTTGGTTGTTTTATTTAATTTAAAAATATTGCCTTCCAACATGTATAATTTACGGCAGCCATTGTTTCGTCATAAAACATCACTTACATTAGCTTGCGAGAGGTACTGTGCTCTATTCCCATTTTCAATTGACGTGAGGTACTATTGATCTATCGCCATTTGTAATTAGCGAGAGGTATTGTTGGTTAAAAATATGTCATCTTTACACATTAATTTAGTTGACCGGAGGTAAAAAATATGAAGTTACCTTAGCCAGACTTTGGTTGTTTTATTTAATTTAAAAATATTGCCTTCCAACATGTATAATTTACGGCAGCCATTGTTTCGTCATAAAACATCACTTACATTAGCTTGCGAGAGGTACTGTGCTCTATTCCCATTTTCAATTGACGTGAGGTACTATTGATCTATCGCCATTTGTAATTAGCGAGAGGTATTGTTGGTTAAAAATATGTCATCTTTACACATTAATTTAGTTGACCGGAGGTAAAAAATATGAAGTTACCTTAGCCAGACTTTGGTTGTTTTATTTAATTTAAAAATATTGCCTTCCAACATGTATAATTTACGGCAGCCATTGTTTCGTCATAAAACATCACTTACATTAGCTTGCGAGAGGTACTGTGCTCTATTCCCATTTTCAATTGACGTGAGGTACTATTGATCTATCGCCATTTGTAATTAGCGAGAGGTATTGTTGGTTAAAAATATGTCATCTTTACACATTAATTTAGTTGACCGGAGGTAAAAAATATGAAGTTACCTTAGCCAGACTTTGGTTGTTTTATTTAATTTAAAAATATTGCCTTCCAACATGTATAATTTACGGCAGCCATTGTTTCGTCATAAAACATCACTTACATTAGCTTGCGAGAGGTACTGTGCTCTATTCCCATTTTCAATTGACGTGAGGTACTATTGATCTATCGCCATTTGTAATTAGCGAGAGGTATTGTTGGTTAAAAATATGTCATCTTTACACATTAATTTAGTTGTCCGGAGGTAAAAAATATGAAGTTACCTTAGCCAGACTTTGGTTGTTTTATTTAATTTAAAAATATTGCCTTCCAACATGTATAATTTACGGCAGCCATTGTTTCGTCATAAAACATCACTTACATTAGCTTGCGAGAGGTACTGTGCTCTATTCCCATTTTCAATTGACGTGAGGTACTATTGATCTATCGCCATTTGTAATTAGCGAGAGGTATTGTTGGTTAAAAATATGTCATCTTTACACATTAATTTAGTTGACCGGAGGTAAAAAATGTGAAGTTACCTTAGCCAGACTTTGGTTGTTTTATTTAATTTAAAAATATTGCCTTCCAACATGTATAATTTACGGCAGCCATTGTTTCGTCATAAAACATCACTTACATTAGCTTGCGAGAGGTACTGTGCTCTATTCCCATTTTCAATTGACGTGAGGTACTATTGATCTATCGCCATTTGTAATTAGCGAGAGGTATTGTTGGTTAAAAATATGTCATCTTTACACATTAATTTAGTTGTCCGGAGGTAAAAAATATGAAGTTACCTTAGCCAGACTTTGGTTGTTTTATTTAATTTAAAAATATTGCCTTCCAACATGTATAATTTACGGCAGCCATTGTTTCGTCATAAAACATCACTTACATTAGCTTGCGAGAGGTACTGTGCTCTATTCCCATTTTCAATTGACGTGAGGTACTATTGATCTATCGCCATTTGTAATTAGCGAGAGGTATTGTTGGTTAAAAATATGTCATCTTTACACATTAATTTAGTTGACCGGAGGTAAAAAATGTGAAGTTACCTTAGCCAGACTTTGGTTGTTTTATTTAATTTAAAAATATTGCCTTCCAACATGTATAATTTACGGCAGCCATTGTTTCGTCATAAAACATCACTTACATTAGCTTGCGAGAGGTACTGTGCTCTATTCCCATTTTCAATTGACGTGAGGTACTATTGATCTATCGCCATTTGTAATTAGCGAGAGGTATTGTTGGTTAAAAATATGTCATCTTTACACATTAATTTAGTTGACCGGAGGTAAAAAATGTGAAGTTACCTTAGCCAGACTTTGGTTGTTTTATTTAATTTAAAAATATTGCCATGTATAATTTACGGCAGCCATTGTTTCGTCATAAAACATCACTTACATTAGCTTGCGAGAGGTACTGTGCTCTATTCCCATTTTCAATTGACGTGAGGTACTATTGATCTATCGCCATTTGTAATTAGCGAGAAGTATTGTTGGTTAAAAATATGTTATCTTTACACATTAATTTAGTTGACTGAATGTCAAAAATATGAAGTTACCTTAGCCAGACTTTGGTTGTTTTATTTTATTAAAAGTATTCCCCCAACATGTATAATTTACGGGAGCCATTCATTGTTCCATCATAAAACATCAAAAAACTGAAATCTAATTTTTATGTCAAGTGTTCCTCACGTTAAATACTAGTCGGCGCGTCCATATTGATTTTTGTGTGACGGAGAAAGGTATACTGCAAGACAGAGACAACACGACATAGAATAATACAGAAGAGAGTGAACACTCACTTTCAAATATTGATTTTTTAGACAAAGAGGGGAATATATACCTATTTCATTCTAATAAACTCTTCTTCTTACTGTATTTTTTGTTGTGAAACATGGTGTTAAGTCCGTAACATATCTCGGTGATCATAGAGTAATACAAAGAGGAGTGGACACTCACTTTCTCAATTAATTTATCTAAGACGGAGAGAAGAATATATAACTATTTCATTCTAATGAACTCTTCTTCTTACTGTAATATTTGTTGGGAAATATGGTGTTAAGTCCATGCATATCTCAGTTATAGACATTACGATGTATTTTATACTGGTAGTTAGGGAGATACCGTATTTTTGAAGGAACATAGCCCATAACGGTTTTACTACGTGCCTACAGATTTGGTATTTAAGACTTTTAGATTAATGAGCACGACATTTTAAATTTGGCTAAAATTGATAAACCGGTAGTGATACTTTACTTGAAGCTCTGAACAGATTTTCATTAAATAAATATTAAGATATATTCCAAAACTTTTCAAATTTGATATTTAAGACTTTTAGATTAATGAGCACAACATATTAAATTTTTGCTAAAATTGATAAACCAGAAGTGATACTTTACGTGAAGCTCTGAACAGATTATCGTGAAATATATATTAAGATATATTCCAAAACATTTCAAATTTGGTATTTCAGACTTTTAGATTAATGGGCACAACATATTAGATTTTTGTTAAAATTGATAAACCGGAAGTGATACTTTACTTGATGCTCTGAACATATTTTCGTGAAATATATATTAAGATATATTCCAAAACTTTTCAAATTTGGTATTTAAGACTTTTAGATTAATGAGCACAACATATTAGATTTTTGCTAAAATTGATAAACCGGAAGTGATACTTTACTTGAAGCTCTGAACAGATTATCGGGAAATATATATTAAGATATATGCCAAAACATTTCAAAATTGGTATTTAAGACTTTTAGATTAATGGGCACAACATATTAGAATTTTGCTAAAATTTATACACCGGAAGTGATACTTTACTTGAAGCTCTGAACAGGTTTTCGTTAAAAATATATTAAAGACATATTCTAAAACTTTTCAAATTCGATATTTAAGACTTTTAGATTAATGAGAACAACATATTAAATTTTTGCTAAAATTGATAAACCGGAAGTGATACTTTACTTGAAGCTCTGAACAGATTATCGTGAAATATATATTAAGATATATGCCAAAACATTTCAAAATTGGTATTTAAGACTTTTAGATTAATGGGCACAACATATTAGAATTTTGCTAAAATTTATACACCGGAAGTGATACTTTACTTGAAGCTCTGAACAGATTATCGTGAAATATATATTAAGATATATGCCAAAACATTTCAAATTTGGTATTTAAGACTTTTAGATTAATGGGCACAACATATTAGAATTTTGCTAAAATTTATACACCGGAAGTGACACTTTACTTGAAGCTCTGAACAGATTATCGTGAAATATATATTAAGATATATGCCAAAACATTTCAAATTTGGTATTTAAGACTTTTAGATTAATGGGCACAACATATTAGAATTTTGCTAAAATTTATACGCCGGAAGTGATACTTTACTTGAAGCTCTGAACAGGTTTTCGTTAAAAATATATTAAAGACATATTCTAAAACTTTTCAAATTCGATATTTAAGACTTTTAGATTAATGAGAACAACATATTAAATTTTTGCTAAAATTGATAAACCGGAAGTGATACTTTACTTGAAGCTCTGAACAGATTATCGTGAAATATATATTAAGATATATGCCAAAACATTTCAAAATTGGTATTTAAGACTTTTAGATTAATGGGCACAACATATTAGAATTTTGCTAAAATTTATACACCGGAAGTGATACTTTACTTGAAGCTCTGAACAGATTATCGTGAAATATATATTAAGATATATGCCAAAACATTTCAAATTTGGTATTTAAGACTTTTAGATTAATGGGCACAACATATTAGAATTTTGCTAAAATTTATACACCGGAAGTGACACTTTACTTGAAGCTCTGAACAGATTATCGTGAAATATATATTAAGATATATGCCAAAACATTTCAAAATTGGTATTTAAGACTTTTAGATTAATGGGCACAACATATTAGAATTTTGCTAAAATTTATACGCCGGAAGTGATACTTTACTTGAAGCTCTGAACAGGTTTTCGTTAAAAATATATTAAAGACATATTCTAAAACTTTTCAAATTCGATATTTAAGACTTTTAGATTAATGAGAACAACATATTAAATTTTTGCTAAAATTGATAAACCGGAAGTGATACTTTACTTGAAGCTCTGAACAGATTATCGTGAAATATATATTAAGATATATGCCAAAACATTTCAAAATTGGTATTTAAGACTTTTAGATTAATGGGCACAACATATTAGAATTTTGCTAAAATTTATACACCGGAAGTGATACTTTACTTGAAGCTCTGAACAGATTATCGTGAAATATATATTAAGATATATGCCAAAACATTTCAAATTTGGTATTTAAGACTTTTAGATTAATGGGCACAACATATTAGAATTTTGCTAAAATTTATACACCGGAAGTGACACTTTACTTGAAGCTCTGAACAGATTATCGTGAAATATATATTAAGATATATGCCAAAACATTTCAAATTTGGTATTTAAGACTTTTAGATTAATGGGCACAACATATTAGAATTTTGCTAAAATTTATACGCCGGAAGTGATACTTTACTTGAAGCTCTGAACAGGTTTTCGTTAAAAATATATTAAAGACATATTCTAAAACTTTTCAAATTCGATATTTAAGACTTTTAGATTAATGAGAACAACATATTAAATTTTTGCTAAAATTGATAAACCGGAAGTGATACTTTACTTGAAGCTCTGAACAGATTATCGTGAAATATATATTAAGATATATGCCAAAACATTTCAAAATTGGTATTTAAGACTTTTAGATTAATGGGCACAACATATTAGAATTTTGCTAAAATTTATACACCGGAAGTGATACTTTACTTGAAGCTCTGAACAGATTTTCGTTAAAAATGTATTAAAGACATACTCTAAAACTTTTCAAATTTGATATTTAAGACTTTTAGATTAATGAGAACAACATATTAGATTTTTGCTAAAATTGATAAACCGGAAGTGATGCTTTACTTGAAGCTCTGAAGAGATATTCATGAAAAATATATTGATATATTCCAAAACTTGTCCATTTTTGTTATGGCGCCATCAGTCGGGAAAACACAAAACTATAGTAGTTCACCACTTTACAGATAGATGTCTCAGAATTGGCTGCGTTCCACTATATCAACTTAAGAGCAGAGATTTTGAAAGTAGTGTACATATTTATTAGTTTAATATAGAGAGTAATATAGAGAGTACATAGAGTAGAGTTTATGCAGAAAATGATATATTTTAATATGATTCAGCTTTCCTGATATTCCGAAACTAACTTTTTCTCATGAAAACGACCCCGTTGAATTCAAATATGATAATTAGAAATCCCTATCTGTCTTAGTTTTTGAAATATTATTTTATTTTACTAGAAAAAATATATTAAAATCTGTTTTTTATATTGTAGTGATAAAGCAAGGTTTATAAGACCTTTTTCTAAGTTGGGATAATGTGCTGAAGGATGTGCAAGTTTAACTTTTCCTGAAATACTTGGAAAATCAAAAGTATAACATTATTATATTAAATCTAATATTTGAACTTGTTTGCTACCGATTCTAACAAAAAAATAATTATTAAAGTATGAATTTATAAATAATTGTAAAATTCTTACGATAATATGTAACCATCTTCAATTAATTCTGTTTTTAAATTAGTTATTCGGCTTTTAATATTCCAAACTTTCCAGAAATTTTCAAAATGCCACCACCTTCCCAAGTCTTGTGCTTTTTAGTAGATTTTTTTCCAAATAAAACATTGTACATTATTTTATTTGAATTATTTTGAACTTGTACAACTGTTTCATACTTCTCTTGAACATTTTCTGGCTTATTTTGTTTCTTTTTCAATAAATTTAATATTTCAGACGTCGTTCGCACGTCCGGTACTTTTACACAAGTTACGTTGTTGTATATATTTTCATTTATTGGCGCTTTTTGCACTGTTTCAATAAAACGATTTTTGAATTTTTTAGATAGAGCACCAGATTTTTCCGTTTTGATAATATTTCGACAATTCAAAATGTTTAAAACTATAAAAACTGTATCAAAACAATGACAATTGTCTGAAATTTTCATTATAAACTGCTGCTCCATTAGTCGGGAAAACACTGAATTATAGTTCACCACTTTACAGATAGATGTCTCAGAATTGGCTGCGTTCCACTATATTTATTTAAGAGTAGAAGTTTTGAAAGTAGTGTACTAATTTCTCAATTTAGTAGAGAGTACATAGAGTTTATGCAGAAAATGATGTATTTTATTATAATTCAGCTTTCCTGATATTCTGAAACTAACTTTTTCTTATGAAAATGACCCCGTTGAATTCATATATGATAATTAAAAATCCCAAACTGTTTAGTTTTTGAAATATTAATAATTATTATTAGAAAAATTATATTAAAATCTGTTTGTGATATTATAGTGATAAAGCAACGTTTACAACACTTTTATCTAAGTTGGGATTATGTGCTGGAGGATCTGCAAGTATTACTTTCCCTCAAATACTTGGAAAATCAAAAGTATAACATATTATTCTTATTATTTAACAAATTAATTATATATGTTTTAGGCAAATGAAATGTTGTTAATTGGTCATGAAATGACTGCAAATGAAGCTTTAAACTTTGGTTTGGTATCTCAAGTGTTTAAACATTCAGATTTAAAAAACATTTGGTTAAAAATAAACACTTTTAAAAATGTTTCTTAACAGAGTATTGTTGTTACCAAGCAACTATGCCGGATGTTTGATAAACATATATTACTACGAACTAATGAAGAAGAGATGAAACGTATAAAGGAATGTTTTGAATCGGATGATTTTGGAAAAGCAGTTGTGCAATTTCTATCCAGAAAAAGTAAACTTTAATTGTGAAAAATGTTACATTTTCAATAAATTTTATATGTATAAATAAATGGAGGGATTGTGAGCATAATAAAATGAATGTTTGTTTGACACTTTTAAAATATCAATATACCAAATCAACCCTCCAAAGTTCATTTCTGTAAGAATAAATTTTAATAATGAAAAATATTACAAGTTAGACTTATTTTTAAATATATAATTTATATCGTTTTTATAATCAAAAATGCCTAACTCTTGTAACATATCTTGACAAAATGGTTGTCCATTATGTTTTCACTGCATCAATTGATTCATTTTTAAAGTATTTTCAGTTTTTCGAACATTTGACTGACATTTTTTAGTAGATTTCTTTCCAAACACAATATTGTACATTTTATTTGAATTATCTGTAACTTGTACAAGTGTTTCACACTTTCCTTGAACATATTGGAACTTATTTTCTTTCTTTTTCAATAAATTTAATATTTCAGACATAGTTCGCACGCCCGGTTCTTTCTCATAAGTTTGGTTAAGTTGTATATTTCATTTATTGACGCTTTTTGCACTATTCCAATAAAAATATTTTTGAATTTTTTAGATGGAACACTAGATTTTTTCATTTTATTAATATTTTGACACTTCAAAAGGTTTAAAACTATAAAAACAGTATCAAAACAATGACATTTGTTGAAATTTACGTTATAAAACTACAGGCACCATCAGTTGGGAAAACGCTGAACTAGAGTAGTTCACCACTTTATAGATAGATGTCTCAGTATTGGCTGCGTTCCACTATATCAATTTAAGAGCAGAGTTTATGCCGAAAATGACGTATTTTAATATAATTTAGCTTTGCTGATATTCTGAAACTAATTTTTTCTTATGAAAACGACCCCGTTGAATTCAAATATGATAATTAGAAATCCCTATCTGTCTTAGTTTGAAATATTTTTTATTAGAAAAATTATATTAAAATCTGTTTTTCATACCCAGAAATTCTGTAACTAATTTGTACTTATAGAAACCTCTTTTATTATGTTTGTCTTTAACTAAATATGAAGATGTATAAATCCTGAAAGAGAAATGTACATTATTTATTCGAAGTTTATTTGAAATTTTACATTTTCGACGCAGTTTAAGTTATATTTTACCGCGCAATTAGATAATTTATTATTAATTATTATTGTTTTTAGACATCCTACCTAACAGTTTAGCTAAGAAATACACATAAATACATACATATACGACACATAAATAAATAAATGATGATGTGGGCGTCCTGATAAAACTTAAAACTAAACATACATATATAAATATTTTTTAAAAAATGGGGGGAACCTAACGTGTGTGTACTCAACGTCGGTGTTGAGTTTGTGTAAAGTGTGTACGTCCCTAGGGTCTTCCTGCGCCCCGGATGCTTCCACCGCAAGAGCAACAGGTTCGCACCACCGCGAGTGTGGCAGACCATGCCCTGAACTTGAGTGCTAGCGATACAATGCCGCCCCAAGCTGTCCCAGGGCTAAGCTGCCTCACACTCAAGCCCAGTTATGCTCTTTCAAGCCCAACCTGCGTTGCAGCGAGAAAGAAAAGGGGCACAACATGCAAATACCGCTAGCCGCCCAACCATACCTAGCGGCTGTGCACCTGAAAGGGAAAAGTTAGCTCAGGACGCCCCGTTGAAACTGCTCACGCCCTAACCACAATATACATACATAATAATATACATACATAAATAAATACATAGATACATAATATATACATAAATAAACACATAAGAAATCAACAATATATACGGACGAATTCGCGGCGACGAACGGATAATATTTCAAAAGCTAAGGTCAATACAAAAAACACATTTTATGCATATATTTATTATTTATTTTTACATAATACATAATATATAAGATGGGTGTGTATGTGTGATTGCAAAATTAATACAACAGCAAGTGTGTGTAACTACAATTTAATAAACTGCAATTGCAACTTTAAAATGCAAGTAAACTAACTACACATATTTTAAACTGCAAAATGAAACATTAAAATTCAAGTAAGCTAATTATTAAACCAATTTAAATTTGTAAACTAAAACTTTAGCTGCAACTTTAATTAAATCTAACTATAATTTAGTGTATCTGTTTGTTCAATGGATCAAGAGTGCCTCCTGGGTTGCACTCTCCATGCCAGCGATGAGTGGCCGTGTGGCGAAGCCTTGTATACGCCCGCACGGTACGAACATGCCATCACCCAGCAATAGGTAATATGCCGTGATTATATATTAATTAATTAATTAATTTATTTATTTATTTGCAAAACTGGGAATCAGTACAGGGGGTTACCCAGTCCGGCGGACTCTAGTGTGGGTAGAGCGACCTTCCCAGAGGCCCCACTGCCCTATCCCAGAGGGGAGCAGCAAAAGGACGACTGAGTTTGCCACAATGGGTCCCAGTCGGCCTTGGGATATTGACTCTAATCTTCTAAAAGGGGCATAAACTAGAAAGAGCTGCTTGGATAGTTAAGAGGAAAACTGAAAGAAAAAGCAAAAGCATGCAGGGGTGGGGGGCTGTTCTTTTCTTCATCTGATGTTTTCTTCACCTGAAATCCTGAAATCGCGAAAAATCTAATAACATCTACAGCCGGTGCTGTAGATCATTGATAAATGTAGTTCCATTTCTAAATGAAGTGCCTATTTTTTTTACTACAAATTAATAAAATTATTGAATCAAAATTAAATATTTTTCTTTGTCAACAATTTAAAAAAAATCTAAGGGCCTATATTATACAATAGTCCAAGTTTTGATTACCACTTATAAAAAGGCGATAGCTGAAGGCCTGTGAAAATAGAGTATAATTTTCGTGGTTAATAATTAGGCACTCCAAATAAAAACTGCGCTACCCTGTCCTTAAATATCACGGAAACCGACCCGAACAAGGAAAAGTATCGGCGAAACTTTATTTACATTTTACTCTAACTTTAAAATGCACATGAATTTAATTTTAATGTAATATTAGCAAAAAATCAATCGCGACTTTAATAACTAAATTAAATCTAACTATTTGCTGCCTTGTTGTTGTTGTAGAATGGCCTTAAAGTCCTTAAAGCCTTAAACAAAGCTTTAGATAAGCCCTGTTGTTGATCACAGCTTAAAGCAGCCTTTACACTCCTTGGCAACTTCGCTGGAAACCTGGTATAAACTGTACTTGTTTAAATATTAATTTAAACAAATACAATTTTTTAGGGAAAAAACCTACCTCTAAACGAACGGATATTTATTTAAACTAACTCAAATATTTAAAAAAAAAACTAAGCTTCGCCGATTTATTTACGATATATTAATGAATTAACGACGCCCGATGTTAAACATAAATAGACATTCACAATGTGCCTCGGAAAAGAAGTACAGAAGAAAATATGATTATTTGAATTAAATTCAACAACATAAACCATATTTTCAGGAGAAAAAATGAATTTACTTTTGTGTTAAGCTGAAAAAAATAGCAAAAAAGCGACAGTGAAGAGAGGCACATATAACATTACTTACATTGATGAAGACTGGGGTCAGCTACCAGCAAGATGAAACAGCTATCCCCTTCACGGCTCCAGCTACCACCAAGTCGGGTCAGATACCCCTGTACGGCCCCTTGGAACTGCTAACTCCAATACGGATCGGTCCTCATGGAAACATTTTTTCATTCACTGGAACAATAGTTTATTTTAAAATACAAGTATTTCAATAATAAAACATGTTATCAGCAAAAATAACGATTAAAACAGTTAAACTATTGTTTAAACTTACTATTGTTGCTAATTTGCAACAATGAATAACAAGATTTCACTATTCAAACAATTAAAATATTAACATACATCACAAACTATTTTGTTGTATTTATTTTTGTACATAACCTAATTTCAAATGAAGTTTTCTTTATAATAAAATACGTTTCCAAATAAAATAACTATTGAAACAGTTAGAATAATGTTTAAACTTACTTTTATCACTAATTTACAACAATGATTAACAATAATTCACTATTAAAACAATAAAATTATTGGAGCACATCACAAAATGGCTACCTCGAAATGTCAAGTATAAACAACAAGCATTTGTTTGTCACTACGTGATTCATTACACAAATTAATTTATGAGCAAAAATAACTATTAAAACTGTTATTTAAACTTACCATTGTTATTAATTTGCAACAATATACAACAATATTTCACTATTAAAACAATTAAAATATCACATACCATTTTGATTGTATTTATTTTTGAACATAACCACATTTCAAACAAGTTTTCTTTATAATAAAATGTGTTTCCAAATAAAATAACTATTGAAATAGTTAGAATAATGTTTAAACTTACTTTTGTCACTAATTTGCAACAATGATTAACAATAATTCACTATTAAAACAATAAAATTATTGGAGCACATCACAAAATGGTTACCTCGAAATGTCAAGTATAAACAACAAGCATTTGTCACTACGCGATCCATTACACAAATTAATTTAATAGCAAAAATAACTATTAAAACAGTCAAACTGTTGTTTAAACTTACCATTGTTATTAATTTTCAATATACAACAATATTTCACTATTAAAACAATTAAAATATCACATATCATTTTGATTGGATTTATGTTGGAACATAACCACATTTCAAATAAGTTTTCTTTATAATAAAATATGTTTCCAAATAAAATAACTATTGAAATAGTTAGAATAATGTTTAAACTTACTTTTGTCACTAATTTGCAACAATGATTAACAATAATTCACTATTAAACAATAAAATTATTGGAGCACATCACAAAAATGACAAATGTTTGTTGACAAAAAAAACACAAGACTAACTTACCGGCAGTGGCGTGATTATTAGATAATTAATTTGTTAATAATTGGTTACTCTATTAAATGAATACATAAATATTAAAATAAAATTATATTTTATTTTTTAAAATAACTATCCACCTATGTAAATATTTATAAAATACAAATAAATAGATTTAATTCGGATCAAACAGAACCGGACGAACTTTTGCCATATTCGCGGGCTTTCAACAACACAATGAACGAACAAGTTTGAGTTGGTTTTTTACGAAATAAAACTTGGAATTTATGTAGAAAATCAATACTATATGAAATATATGTATTTAAACGTAAAATATAGACATTTTTATATGTTTCACATATAAATTCCACCATTTTGTGAAAAAAATACATGATTGAATGTTCATAAAAATACCTCAAAATACACGAATCCATACAAAATACACAAGAATATGATTAGAATTAATGAAAAAACTATATTTCCAGTAGTTTTAAGTATATTTAAATAAATAAATAATTAAAATCGACTTACATAATAATTTCACCTTCATCCAGGCACTTAACTAATGTTTTCGCAAACTAAAGGATAGACCCCCGTAAAAATTATTATCACAAAAGATGCTCAAACACTTTATCTTGCTTTTCTTCATAAGTTTTCATCAGTTTTCCAAATTTTTCCGCATTAAAAATGTATTTTCCTTGGAGCAAATAAAGACACGTGCTTTCAACATGGAGGTACGTTGTAGTTTAATAGTTTTCCACTTTGTGGATAGATGTCTCGCCAAATTGGCTGCGTTCCACTATATTATTAGTGCATAGAATTTTTAAAAGTAGTGTTCTAATTTCTTTATTTTGAGTATAGAAAATTAAGTACGTAGTTTGTGACATTTATGAATAAAATGATGTATTTTAATATGTTTCAGCTGTCCTGAAATTCTGAAACTAACTTTTTCTTATGAAAACGACCATCCTGAATTCAAATATAATAATTATAAGTCCCTATTTTTAATAGTTTTGTTAAATATTATTACATACGACAGAAATTATATTTTTATTTATTTATTTACATACAAGAATAACTTAAAATATAAGCACTTCTGCAAATTTTACATGGGTGTAATCTACACAGAATCTATTATACAGAGTGGGGCCTAGAAACTTCCTTTTTTGACGGCGAATAAATTAAAAAGTATTGCTGATAGACAAAATTTAGTTTTAGATCATGAAAGAACATAATTTAAAGTTTTAAATCATGCAATTTTAAACAAAACATCTTCAATGCAGTGATGCAACTGATTTCTGAAATTCCTCTCTACACGTTCCAACATTCGGGCTATTTCCCGCCGAATAAGATTCTTCAGTTGAAGTAAAAATAAATTATATCTATCAGCAATACTTTAAATTGTATTCGCCTTCAAAAAAAATAAGTTTGTTGCCTTCTTATGGTTGTAGATTGGCCTTAAATTCCTTCAAGCCTTAAACAAAACTTTAGACAAGCCTTGTTGTTGATCAAAGGCTTAAACCAGCCTTTACACTCCTTAGAAACTTCGTGTAAACCGTAATTGTTTAAAATTTAAACAAATACAATGTTTTAGTGGAAAAAAACCTATCACTGAACGAACGGATATTTATTTAAACTATGTCAAATGTTTCGCCAATTTATTTACGATATTGTACAATAAGTTTTCAATACTTCTCAGCCTCGTTTATATCGAAAACATCTCATAATATCCTCGTATCATTTTAGCGTCCGAAAATAGAGCAAAAAGTATTGATTCTCACAATTTTGTTATGAATTACAGTCCTCAAAAATTTTCTCATCATTCGTATCTTATTTTCTTTAGAATGGTCCAACATTTTTTGAACTTCTGTTTATCAAGGCGTAATAGTTGGCTTGGAATCAAGCATGCGTTGAAACAGTTGAAATTCATAGCCTACTTTGACGCGTATTACAGGAAGAGAATTATTTGCTTGTACCACTGCCAAAGATAAAGTGCGGTTAATAAATAGTTTTAAATTATTTTGGTGAGTGACTTAATATTTTTATATGTAGTTTATTGTTGTTGAATGTTGTTTAATAACATTTTAAGCGTATATATTGTGATTGTTGATGATTAATGTTTGTTTTCTATAAGTAATTTATAAATATTGTTCAGTAATTTTATTGTAAAATCAAAAAATGATAATGTAGGAAGTATAAAATATATATTTTTTAAAGAAATATGTCATATTTAAACATTTAATATTATTATTTGTATAAAAAACTGTGTAAATAATTATAATTGTTTGAATATTCTTACAAAGCTTTCTACAAAAAATTGTCCTTGTTACTAAATGCATGAATCATTTTCAAACAGGCACGTATTAAAATGGTTTGTAATATTATAAGCATTTACGACTGTTTGTAATGGAATGTTGGTTCAAATGAATTTGGGTTTGCACAAAAAAAGTACAAACAATTATTTTGTGCTAATATTAAAAAATATACTTATATCAATAAAATTTTGTGCGAAACTGTAAATGTATTTAAATCCGGGCCTGTTAAAGTACAGTTTTATAATAATTACATCCATATAAAAACAAAATCTTTTATGTTACAGAGAAACGAGTAATTTAACTTCTCA
Source organism: Harpalus rubripes (assembly GCA_963082715.1). Classification (NCBI taxonomy): domain Eukaryota; kingdom Metazoa; phylum Arthropoda; class Insecta; order Coleoptera; family Carabidae; genus Harpalus; species Harpalus rubripes. Next base: position 56,505,931 of record OY720459.1, read on the forward strand.
AAATGTCAGACCAAGTAAGTGCACTTTTCAAAACTTTTTACTCTTTTACTCTGATGTACATTAACCACAGACCTTTTTTTGGGTAGAGAGCACCTACGCTATACCCACACCCAGATTTTTCAGCTAGTGAGGACGGCCAAACTTTAAGAGGCGCTATGAAAGGATTCGGAACTGATGAACAAACTATTATTGACATTTTGTGTACTAGAACAAATGCGCAGAGACAACAAATTGCTACATATTTCAACGCGGAGTATGGGAGGGTATGTATGGAGGATGTACAGTGAGAAGGTGCGATTTTATAATAAAAAAAAAATTGTAGGATATTATAGAAGATTTAAAGTCGGAACTGGGCGGACATTTTGAAGATGTTATCGTTGCTCTGATGTTACCACCTGTTGAATACTTGTGCAAACAATTGAACAAAGCTATGGACGGCATAGGAACAAATGAAAATACTCTTATTGAAATTCTGTGCACTAAAAACAACGAAGAAGTGCAACAAATCGTCGATACATATGAAAGAAGTATTATTTTAATTATTTAAATATTAATTTCTATTAATTCTAAAATTTATTTTCAGTGTATGATCGTCCACTTGCCGAACACATGTGTTCGGAGACCAATGGCGATTTCCGACGTCTTTTGACGTTAATAGTAACCGGTGTTCGCGATTCAACAATGAAAGTTGATGCCGAAAAGGCACGAGAACAAGCCGAAGCGTTGTATAATGCAGGGGAGGCAAAATTCGGTTCAGATGAAGCAGTTTTTAACAAAATTTTGGCCAAAGAAAATTTCCATCAACTTAGAAGAGTTTTTGAAGAATATAAAGAAATTTCAGGAAATACTATTGAACAAGCGCTGAAAGGGGAGTTGGATGGGGATTTATTGGACGCTATGTTGGCAATAGGTAAGGACCAAAATTCGATAAAATGAAATTTTCATCAATTTCATATTCAGTTTTAGTAAAATTAAAATTATATTTGAAACTAGTCGAAACAAATTTGTAAAATTTTCTCATCATTTGCGTAAGTTTATAATTTGTTGATACATATTAATACTAATACAGCCATCTGAGTATACTGCGTTGAACTATATACGAACCGCTTAGCATAGACAAGTACCACGTAATCAAAAAAGTTCAGCGTGTTAGCTGCAGATGGTGCTAGTAACATTCAAATAAAATAATTATCAATTTGATTTTTAAAAATTAATAACTCTGAAACTAAACAAGATAGAGACATGCGGTTTGAAATTTTCAGACATTTTTCCATATGTTTCCATGAATTTTACATTTATTTCAGAAATATTTCAGCCTGAAAAATTAAAATAAACATTTTCCGTTTCAGTTGAGTGTGTTCAAATAATTATTAATTTGATTTTTAAAAATTAATAACTCTGAAACTAAATACGATAAAGACATGCGGTTTGAAAATTTGAAATTTTCAGACACTTTTCCATATGTTTCCATGAATTTTACATTTATTTCAGAAATATTTCAGCCTGAAAAATTAATATAAATATTTTCCTTTTCAGTTGAGTGTGTTCAAAGCCCACCCGCTTTTTTCGCAAAACGTTTACATGATGCTATGTCAGGGGTCGGTACAGATGATACAACCCTAATCAGAATTATTGTCAGTCGATCTGAAATCGATTTAGAGACAATTAAAAATGAATACGAACGCATTTACGACAAAACATTATTGAGTAAAATAAAGGTATGTTATAGTTTCGACAAATTATTCATTTGTTTGTTTGTTTAACTGTTTGTTTTTTGTTTTTTCATGGGTATTACGATTTAAAGGATGTAAGTATTATCATTATTAATAAGTTAATTTTATTTAGGGAGGTATTATTTTCCATATTTAAGCTTTCTGAGTTCATATAAAGATTTTATTAGATTTTGGCTAAAATTGATAAACCGAAAGTGGTACTTTATTTGAAGCCCTATTTTTTGTATATTTTGTAACATGTACAGGGACGTATTTTTGTTTTTTTCAGGGAGAAACTTCAGGAGACTACAAGAGGGCTTTATGCGTGCTTGTGGGAGGAGTTTGAGCTTAAAAAGCTCGCATATTTCAGCACAAATGTCTATGCACTACTTTTGAAGCTTTAGGCCGTTTTTAGGGGCTGTATTACAAGATTTTTTCAAGTATTTTCATGAAATATTTAAGTACGGGCCTTATAGATGATAGATTATTATATATGTAGGCTTTAAATATATTATAATTTTATATACTCATATATATACATGTATTACAATATAAAAAAATAAATATTTTAAAAATGAAATGAATATTTTATTATTGTCCCAAAAATATTTTGTTTGAGTACTGTTGAAAAATGAACTTTCGAGAACCTCTGCTTCCCCCCACCATTTGTTTCCAATCCAAGGCACACTGCGACAAACTCTACAGACCATAGCTTGCTAGATTGTCAATATTTTATACAAGAAAATACAATATTAAGGCCTTTTTCGCTTAAACCATAAAACCAAAGTAAAGAACAACGTTTTAACTACACGGTCAGTGTATTATCAGTGCATTAAAGTGTTCAGTTCGCCGTGTACAGTGGTCCAGATATAAAAATCAATAGTCCAGGAGAAATGTACACTGTTTTTTAGCATTTGTACAAGGAAATAATATTTTTTTGGTAAGTTTTTTTGGTAAATTGTTTAGTTCATACCACTCCCTAGAAAGGGTATACGGGTGTTACTTATTTATTAAAATATACATATATGTATACCCTAAATTTATAAATATTAAAACATAAAAATTTATTTATATAATAAGTACTTTTAACTTGATAACTTTTAGAAAAAAAAAATGCTGACGTACTAAATAATTTGTACAAACTTCAAAGTCAAATTCTAAATATAATTTTGAAGTAAAACGCTATTCATAGACATCTTAAAATAATTTTAAACTCTTGTGAAAATTATTGACTAAATTCCAAATACAATTTTTTCCTGACAAAACACTGTCGCCCTGTCGCATTGCATGTGTTGTTGAAACAGTTGAAGGTCAAGTTCACCCCATACTAACAACAGAAAATCGATTTGCAACCCCTAATAAAATAAATCAATATTTGGTGCCCTTTTAGTTATTAATTTTGCACGCCACTGCATTGACATTTCTGTCATTTAAAATGGTTGGCATTTTATCTTTTGTTTTAACAAGGTTTTAACGGACAGTCAGCTGTTTTCTAATCAAATTGCCTTGAATGGATTTGTTTTCGTTTTCATGTACAACTTGATTTTTAATACTGTAAATATTGTATTTTTTTATAGTTTTGTTTTCCGTGGAAAAATACGTGAAAATCATATAGTTTTCATTTGTTCGACCTTCAAGCAATAGGAAAAACGATACTCATTAATTTTCTTTTGTTTTATTATCAATTGTTATCACACATACGAACAAATGATTTTTTTAGTCAAATAAATACAAAGATCACGAAATATTAAATGTTATACTTTGTTATAATTTAATTCTATATCTTTATCATTTTAAAATAATGTATTCGGTTAAAATAATTTATAAAAGAATGACAGATCAAATTTCGAAATACGTAAATTATAATGACGGAAATAGGTCACATAAAATGTGTACGAAATATTTGAGAGTTCAATAACTGGCAATATTTTTTTCTGTTAACATACTTTCGTAATTTTTTGCTTCCTTAATTCTTTTAGGTGAAAAAGCTTCAAATAAAAGTTGTAGAGCATAAAATTCTACATCAGAATCAATAAACAAAATTAATTTAGCATGCTGTATACCGACAGAAATTAGGTATGAAAATGTCGAAACCTAAAAATAGCGACAGCCATGGAATTGAAACAAATGAACAAATAATGTTAGCGATTTATCTGTCAAGCTAAATGAATTTATTTTGATTATATGTAATTTATGTCAAAATGAAAAATTATTTATTTAAATTAATAATACATAATAAAAATATATTAACCTAATTTGATAGGTAAAACATCAAACATTTATTGATTGTTTCAATTACATGGCTAACGCTATTTTTGAGGCGATTTTCAATATTTTCATACCTAATTTTTATCGGTATAGAGCAAGTAAAATTAATTTTGCTTATAGATTCTGTTGTAGAATTTTAAGCTCTATATCTTTTATTTTAAACATTTTTTTCCGGGGTCACGTATACCCTGTATACTTATATGTTTTTCGGGTCACATATATATATATATATATATATATATATATATATATATATATATATATATATATATATATATATATATATATATATATATATATATACTTGTATTTTTCGGCAATAATTAGTTAGTTTTAAAAAATATAAAAACAATTTTTAAAATATAAAAAAATAATTTATAAGTTTTACTGAATCAAAAATGTATTATTACAACAATGTATACAATATCAAATAAATTCATAAACTAATAAATTAATAAAAATAATATCTAAATAAACTATTTATAATGATTCAATGAATCATAGATTAAACTAAAAAAAAATTAGAGTTATCTCTCAACTCATAATCGTAAATAAATATCTCTAAAAATATACAAGATAGTAAGTAAGTACATATAGTGAACTACCGTTGATCTAGTAAGCTTTTCTCAGCGCCGAAACAGTTGAGAATCGTCGCGAGACAACCGCACATCGTCCAATCACATCTACGCTCTCCGACACGTCGCGCGCCTCTTTTGTTTTACCCATAACACATAATAAATAATAACAATAAATGACAATCAAAGAGTCATTAAACAAGTGACAATCGTAGTATTAGTGTGTATGTGTATAAAGTGTTCATATGTTTCTACTATCAACAGTTGAAAGTTATGGTACGTGTTTTGTTTATAACAACAACAATAATATATTTATTTATAAACAGTTGAACAAAAATAAAAATAGAACATCTGATATTAAAGTATGAAAACATTTGGCACTGTTTCTAATTTCGTTCAATTTTTTTATTTTTCTTGAACATTTGGCAAACGTTTAAACGAACTATCACCTGCATTTGTTTTTCAAAATTAATTTTAACCTATAAATAAGTCATATGACAAAATTTTCCATTTTTATGAATAATTCAAATGCAGTATTTAAAAAACAAAATTATGTAATTATGTAAAACAAAACAGTAACTGAAACAAATGCATAAATCATATAATTAAAAATATAAAAAAACTACACGTGTATTAAGAAAAAATTTTATAAACGTCTATTTCAAATTCCCTAATTTCTGTTGTCTTATCGTTGCCATGGCGATAAGACAGTTGATAGTGCGATAGACAATTGATTATAGTTTATTCAAGTGTTTCATTGATGTCACAATATTTAAAAATTTTGTATCAATCTAAAGTTTCTCAGAAAATTAGATAACATTTATTTTCATAATCTGTTTTATCTATTTGAGATAAAACTATTTTTTTTTATCTACTTATCGGTCAAGTATTTTAAAGTAGGAAATAATTAAGATCATAGTTTATCTCTCTTTAAGTATTTTATAATTTCTGAAAATTCTAGTTGGTCTAATTTTGATTTCCGGCCGGTTTTTCGTTTTATTATGTTGGTATTGAGGTCAAGCCACTTGTGACGTCACGGGTCGATCGCCGACTGTCGACTTTTGATCCTGACAATCGAGGATCGGAGAACAATTGCACCCACATTAGATTAGATAGCGTTTTGTTTACGTTACAAACAAAAGAAATGAGTTTTTTTACTCTAGATCATTAATAGTAAGATTTATAATTAAACTAGATCAATATTATCGATTTATTTATTAAAATTTATTGTATAATTTCTTCTATATTGCGTGCGTATGTTTCTATGGTAACTGGTGAGGTCGCTTGATCTTATTTAAAAACAAATTTAATATGCGATGTTCTTTTGTCGAACCATTAAACAGTCTTTTGCTAGTATTTCCCTTCCCCCCCTGAACAATACAGTACCGTATTCAATAAAATTCATATCAAATTTTATAAAGAAAAAACAAGAATATAATAAATAAACAGACGCCTATCGCTTAGTCATTGAACCCGGCTTGGCAAACAGTGTTTTGTTTTATTTTGGGTGCAGCAAAACAAATGAAAATACCACGGGTAATGCGATTATGAAAATAATTTAATATATATTTGAAATTTTGGGAAAACATAATATTAATTTAATTATTTTAATTGGATTTTCCCAGATAATCTTGTACAGCAAAAGATTATTAATAAATTTGACTTATTATAAACATAATTTCCTTATTTATGTATTTAAATTCAAAGGCATTTATGCGCCAAACAAAATATTTAAATGTAGCCAAATTATTATATTTGTTTTTTTATAAAATACCTACACAATTTGACCTGTTTGTTTAGCTGGGCTTTTTATAAAACGTCTAGCCACATTGATTAATAATAGGGGACTACAGCGCAGTTGATTTAAGAGAAATTAGAAAAAAATATTGAAAGTATTTGCTTAATAATAAATATTAATAAAGAAATAAAACGACATAGTTGAAATACTTTGGAAATAAGAGGATTTTTGATATTTTGATTGGTGACTCAAAGACGGCCTATAAATATATAACGAATACCCAGTTATTATTACAACAAATAAGCATGATGTCAAGGGATGGTCGAATTGATAGAGAAATTGAAAGGAGAGTAAGTGCGGGATGTAAGGTAATGGGTGCTCTGGGTACGTTTGCTCGAAACGTAAACGTATCTAGAGAAGCTCGTTTAAGTGTGTATAATGGAGTGCTAGTGCCTGCTTTGATGTATGCAAGCGAATGTTGGGCATGGACGGAAAAGCACAAAAAGAGAGTGACTACCGTGGAAATGAGGTATTTATGTGTAGTATGTGGATATGTACGACGGGATCGCGCGAGGAATAATTTGGTGTAGGAAGAATGTTGTTAAGAGGAATGAGCCAGTTAAGATGGTTTGGTCATGTGGAGAGAATGAAGAGTGAACGGCTTGTAAAGCGTATATATCTTGGTGAAATTGAGGGTGTTCGTTGCGTGGCCGTCCAGTGTGTAAGTGGATGGATGTGATTGATAAGGTACTAAAAGAGAGAAAGTTTCCGAGTGGGAAGAGAAGAAGAGCGTGTATGAATACGATTATGAATGTGGCCGAGGCGAAAGAAGTGTGCTTAGACAGGAATGTGTGGCGAAGGATGATTGTTTCGTAACTATTATTGTGGTCCGGTTGCGGTATTTCGCTACCGAAAATCGGTCACTTTAATATGTTAAGAGTGAGGAATATATGTTGTACCTATGATGTCAGGTTAGTAAGAATGTTGTTGAAAGAGAGACTGATTATTTTTTGGTTTGTGCTAACCCACTAAGTGGGAAATGCGTGATTTTATGTATGTATGTATGTATGTATGTATGTATGTAATAAGCTTACGCTTTAGCATTCATGTTTAACGTAGCAATATTTTTATGTTTTAGGGAGTGCAACCATCTTGGTTGTCGGTAGACCCGTATGGCCGGTTGGTATAGTTCGCGCCGCGGTCGCATGATCGCGCTAAGGTTCCAGTTCACTCGTGATTTGCCGGAATGGCATCCAATGACATTCTATCGTGTACAGACGGTTTAAAAAGTGAAAACAGTGATGTTAATGAAATTAAATTAGAAGAATCTGAAAGTTTACTACCGAATAATGTGAAACAAAACGGTAATATTGCCACCACGCTTGGAGATGAAGCAAGGATTATTAAAGGAATTACCAAATCTACTTCGGCAGATATAGATAAGCCTGTTTTACATGTTCAATTTGATCATAGAAGTATATCTGAGATTACAGTGCCGGTTAAAGATGCCTGTTCAAGTCCTACTTCAAGTATATCAAGTAGTAGTTCAAGTAGTAGCGAAGATAATTCATCTATTGGTATTTCGGAGGCGCGACCTCCCGATGGCGGGTGGGGTTGGGTGGTTGTCGTTGCTAGTTTCTTAGTAAATCTGATAGCAGATGGCATCACGTTCAGCTTTGGAGTTATGTACGTTGAATTTTTAAATTATTTCGGCGAAGGTAAAAGCAAGACCGCGTGGATCGGAAGTTTATTCATGGCCATGCCTTTATTGTCAGGCCCTGTTGCGTCATTTTTAACTGATCGATATGGATGTAGAAAAGTATCGATTTTTGGATCAATTCTCGCCAGTGTTGGATTTGTTATAAGTTCTTTTTCACAGAGTATGGAATTATTATTTTTTACTTTTGGCGTTCTAGCAGGCTTTGGGTTAAGTTTATGTTATGTAGCAGCTGTTGTGATCGTCGCTTATTATTTTGACAAACGACGATCATTCGCTACAGGTTTATCTGTATGCGGATCTGGTATAGGGACATTTATTTTTGCCCCATTAACACAAAAATTACTGGAGGAATATGGATGGAGAGGTACGACTTTAATACTGGCAGGATTGTTTTTAAATTTGGCTGTCTGTGGTTTGGTGATGAGAGATTTACCATGGACATCCCACAAAAGAAAAATCGAGAAAAAAAATCGTAAAAAACGAAGAAACAATTCGTCGGTTGATACATTTTCTGTAAGTAACAGCACTAATACAGCCAGCGCCTTACAAAACACCCCAGCAGAATTACAAACTACAGATCTGGAACATCAGAACGACGACCGGCAATTTAGTTCACTTGTCAACCTACCAACATTTGTCAGAAATGGCGAAAAAGTACCTATGGAAGTCATAGAATTATTAAGCACCCACAAAAACGTTTACAACGTTTTAATGCAAAACTATCCAGGTCTTTTGACATCATCAAGAAGTTTCAGCGACCAAGGACGTCTCCACGAAACTCAATCAAATCGTTTCGTCCCAACTGTAAGCCCTTTGGCTTCAGAACAAACTCAAAATCGTCCTCGACCCACAAACACAGACCAGGCATTTTTATCGTGGCTTAAAAAAACAGGATCAGACACACAGCCACCTAGAATACCACCGAGAAAGTTACCAGCATATTTGAAAGATTTGCGCGTCCATAGATTAAGTCTAACATACAGAGGAGCTATGTTAAACATAAATAGATATCGTTTAAGAGCATCATCGTGTCCTGACATCTATCGGAACAGTATGACAACTATAGCAAAGGAAAAAATCCAATGGTATGCTGGTTTTTGGGAGTTTAAAGATTTACTGGTTGATATGCTCGATTTTTCTCATTTTGCTGAACCCAGATTTTTATTATTTTCGTTATCAAATTTCTTGTTGTATACATGGTACGACGTACCATATGTTTATTTAACAGATAACGCTATAGAGATGGGTTTTACCGAAAGCGATTCGTCCATGCTTATAGCCATAGTTGGAATCGTAAATATGATCGGAGAGGTGAGTTATATGTTTTAATCCCCGTGGCACCATCCGTGCCAAAACGTTGAACTTATACCACAAAAACTTCTGCGGGTTACCACGGATGGCGCCACTTATACCAAATAAATACAAATAAGGTAATTGCGTAGGCTTCCACAGTCTGAGTCATGAGAAATATTCGTTTTCCGGGATTGGACTGTGTCATATTTTGAGTCAGAGCTCGCAGTCGTATGGGGAATCTTCAGGAGCAAGGGGGATAGTACTGTCTTAAACATGGTTACCCGACGTGTCAACCACGCTAGAGGCCGAGTTTAGGCAACAAGAGGGGGAGACTCAGTTTACAAGGTTACCCGACGTGTAAACCACGCTAGAGGCCAAATAAACTTAGTTTATACTTGGTTTATTTGGCCTCTAGCGTGGTTTACACATCGGGTAACCTTGTAAACTGAGTCTCCCCCTCTTGTTGCTTAAACTCGGCCTCTAGCGTGGTTGACACGTCGGGTAACCTTGTTTAAGACAGTACTATCCCCCTTGCTCCTGAAGATGCCCCATACGACTACGGGCGAAACGTTGAGCTCTGACTCAAAATATGACACAGTCCATTCCCGGAAAACGAATAAACTACTGTCCTACCGGTAAACACATCTTTCAAAGTGAACAACAAATAAGAACTATAATTTTAAGCAGTTCATTTCGTCGCCAATATCTTACTTAATTAAGAAAAGTTAGCTATCATTCAGTTAAGTTTGAATATTACCCTTTCAATTAAACAAAACATATTACCCTAATTTATAACAACAATTATTCTACTTAAGTTTTAAAAAACTGCATAGAATTGCATGTTCGTTCAATTTCGAAGATGTTCGTGAAACATCGCGTGAAGCGGCCAGAAGAACACGACAAATTATTAATATATTAATGTGGATAGACAGAGTTATTTATGTACCCTAAACTTAAAAAGAATAAATCTAAAGTTCTGAAAAGAACTGATTTGAAAACGCTAACAAACAAAATCTCAGTCGGTATGTCGGTAAACTCTCGGATATGCTTGAAGCTGCGCAAACTTGATACTCGTAGTTCAGATATGCAGAGTTGATTTCAATTTGAAATAAAACCTTTGTTATTTATTAATGTGTATATATTGTATTACAAATTAATACAAAAATGTTTACACATTTATGTTATTAATATCTCAAAGTTAACTTTTTCATAATAACAATAATATTAGCATCAAATTACAAGCCTTTAAATTCTGACCCTTATGTGTTCTGTCAATTTTTCAGATTTTACTGGGATGGGCTGGAGACCGCCCTTGGGTCAATGCCAGTTTAGTTTACGCCCTTTGTATGGGCTTTTGTGGTGCAGTTACCGCTTTAGTGCCACTTTTAGCAAACAGTTATTTAAGTCTATGTTTTGTGAGCGGAGCGTTCGGCTTTTTTATAGCCGCAAATTATTCCTTAACTAGTATTATTTTAGTTGAATTGATTACAATAGAACGCTTCACGAACGCCTATGGATTGTTATTGTTAGTACAAGGAATAGCGAATTTAATAGGACCGCCGTTAGGAGGTAAATATTAACAAATAAGGCCCAAAGTCTAGAATACCCACCCTTCAAAAATATTATTCACGAAAGATGACTATTCAAGGTCATTTGTGAGCCGTTTGATATAATATTACTTGCAGATAACTTCATTGCATTTCGTATGCATAGGCGTGCAACATGAAATATTTAACTGGAAAACTAATAGTAATTCATTTAAAAATTGTGTTTCTAAATAATGCATTTGTGAAAGATTTATGTTCTTTACTTTTTGCAGAATACAAAAATATAAACTTAACTTATAAACCAAGGAATAATAATTTGATTTAAACAGAAACGCCACTGGGTAAATATTAGCACAGATGTCAGTGTAGTACATAATTAGGTATCTATAATTCTACGACATATGTCATTATTATTTATAGTGTGTTAGAAAGTAATGCCACTATTTACGTATATCCGTCACGCCACATAAATTAAATAGACATAGGTCAAACAATCTTTCTCTTTCTAATACAAAATGTTGCTAAGCTAATGCTATAAAATGCTGTGTATTCTTTCTTCGAAAAAATGACCTTGAATAGTCATCTTTCGTGACTAATATGTTGTTTCAAATCATATACTAGTTTTAAATACCAAATTTGAGAAGTTTTGGATCATATTTTAATATATTTTTTCAAGGATATCTGTTCACAGCTTCAAGTAAAGTACTACTTCAAAATATAATCAATTCTTTATTTGAATGCAGAAAATTTGATAAAAACGTGTTGTGGGGACCCTAATTCGTACTTATTCAATGAAAACTCACTATAATATGGACTTTTGGACCGAAACATTACAAATGGCGCGAGATAAAACAATAATTATTTTGGCGCGAAATGCTTAAAACCACCTGAACAGACATAAACATATATTTATATTACAATTATGTACCAGAATTTCGTCAAATTGAGTTCTACGCGTTATTTAATCGTTTTACATTAAAATATTTTTGAAAACTTGGAGCCAAGTCATAACAAAATTTCATAAGTATAGATTTAGAATAGGTACAATCTGATTTTATTTTTGCAAAAAACATAAATACTCGCTTTAATTTTGTGTTTCTTTAATATATTTTATCTAAAATTGCAACAAAAAATAGATTTTCAAGGATGTGTATTCTAGAAAACAGCCCAAACATGTACAGGTTATAACAATAAACAAACTTTGTTTTGCATTTTGCAGGGTGGTTATACGATATTACCGGCAAATACGACTTGTCGTTCTATTTGGCAGGGTTTTTCATAGCAATGTCTGGTTTATTATTAACAATCCTACCTACAATGAACCGGTACAAGCGATTCCAAAGTCTCCATCGGCAAGCCAGCGGCGTCTCGGAGTCCAGTTTAGGTGACAATGATGTAACATCTCCTAAAGAGCCCAGTTTTCACTCAATACTAGCCAGTTGTATCACAGGTAACACAGAAAAACACCAAGAGAAAGTAAATCACGTTTAAAAACTATCAAATGTTCAAACACCGGCTGGATCGTCACATGTCAACTGGAGTAACACAACAAGATGGCGGCGACAGCGCGCCAACCTTGCAACGCGAAATGTGCCATTCGAATGTAAAAATTATTACAATTAAATTTACAATAATTATAGGTGCCGCAAATTGTAAGATATTTGTATTTTATTATAATAATTGCACTCTCAAGTATTGTTTTGAACGACACAACTGTCAAATAGTCGTTCACATTTCACAAATTTACAAGTCGATTTAACATTTATTCGATTTCGATTTTCGAGTTGAATTAAGGTAGTTTAGACTAGACCCATGAATCTCAGGATCCTTTTAGACAATTCTAAAGTTTGTACGAGAAATGTAGAACTTCCATTGAGTTTGAAATTAGCACTAAAGGTTCGTTTGAACATAACCTCGTGCAGACTATTGTAAGCACAACTGTGATTATATTTATAACATTACAAAAACCTTCATTTGAAATTTTTCACTAGTAATTTGTATTCATTCATGTCTGAAGTTAAATATTTTAGCTATAACTATAACCAATAGATTTGTAAATATTAGCTAAATATATTTGAATTGAAATATACGAATTTGATCTTCCAACCTCAATTTTACTTTTACCTACCTACAATCATTTATTTCAGGCAACTAACAAAACGGTAAGTATATTTCATGTCACATACTATAGAAAAATCTGATTTATTAAAAAAAATACAAAAACTTACCCAATTTATTCTTCAATAGTTCGTATTTCTCTTCACAATATTCCCCGCCTGAATTCATTTAAGAAACATAAATCTTGACGCGAAACGGAACCGGGGCATCTTTACGGCCCTTCGCGCATTGAGGGCCCACCAGAACTCGACATAATCGACATCTCGAAGGTGTTACAAAAGTTGACCAAATTTGGATAAACGCGATTTCTGAAATAATGGCGGCATTTTAGTCCGTGGATCATAAAATAATATATAGAAACCGTATCAGATATAATAATTTTTGTGTTTTCTGAATGTACACTTACATATTTATATTTTAAAAGCACTTAAATATCATACATTTTATTTAAAATGTGTTTAAACTGCTTGAATGTATCTTAAAACACTAATTTTTCACATTAAACTTACTTGAAAACAGTTTGTAGTTTGAAATTTATGTGTAACATACCTTTAAAATACTTGTCATTGGTATAAAAATGTTCTAAATACATCTAAAATGTCTTTTTGATTGATAAAACACATCAAATTTATCAATATTCACTACATATTCACTTATTTTTGCACAAATTTGACGGGTATTAACTTATAAGACAGCTGAGAAATGTTTAAATAATACTACATCCGGTACATTTATCATCAAATAATTTACAATATCAAACATTGATATCTCTTTTAATATATAACCAATTATTAAAATGTTTATATCATTATAATCCTTGTTTGACACTTGATAACACAAAATTATTAATATTTATATTAATAATCTTGTTAACGTTACTTTTATTAATAAAAACAACCTACTTTTTGACAGGTTATACGTCCATGTTCATAACAGAACTTAGTACAATCCTCTTCAAATATGGCTGCTGTATGACAGTTGTAAAATATTAAAAATTAATTAAAAACAAACAATATATGTACCGTAAACACAAAAATATAATTAATAACGATAATTATTTGCTTTTTTGTAGATATTAATTTTTTAAACAGCTGTTTTTTGTACATAATTTCTGTAATTTTTGCATGCACTTTTTGTGGGAATGTACTCCAAGCAAAACCAGAAGTTATGCCAAGTATGCAACAAAAGTTCAGCCATCTTGTGTAAGATGGCAGCAACAGTTTTATTTCAAGATATTTCAGAATATTAACTATTATTATTGACATTTAATCGATTTTAAAAGTGTTTTCAAGTATTTTAATGAACTTTATAGGCATGTACAATTAATTATAAGTATGTATGATATTTAGATTTGTAAAACTATAAAAAACAATTAATTTAATTGAAAAAAGTCAAAATATATGTGTTTTAGTATGTGTCAAAAAATAACAAACCGAATTTAATGCACAATATTTGATCTGCTGAAACATAAAACACAATACATACCTACACAAAAATAGTTATAAATAATAAATATACAACCTGTACGACTATTAGAAATATTTTCAAATAAATTAAAATAAAAACAAGATGGACAACCAGGAAAATAAAAATGAGGAAATATCTGTCATCCACAAATATAGCATTAACATTTTATTGAATACTGTTTACATTTGTAAGCTATAAAAATAAACACACTAATTATTTTTAAATAAAATATCGTAAGAATACTGCAGACATTAAGTAGACGCTAAATATATGGCAGTCTTCCGTGGATCAAAATTTATATATCAAAATTACCTGATCTTTGAAGGCTGTAAAAGTTTCTTTATAAATATTTGTAAGGTTACAGATTCGAAACGTGAACAATTCGAGAAGAAGACAACTTTCCAAGGCAACATTTACATTCACTGGAATTCACTAATAATAAATAAATCAATAATTTAGATTTAATTCGCTACAAATCGACATAGAATAGAGAGAGAGGCGCCGCCATCTTGTTTAGCTTCATACGCCATATTTACACGAATTTATTTTCGCGCTGAACACTGTATTTGTACTAGAAAACGCCCAGTGTGCGTTCCAATAAAAATATACCGTTAGCGATTTTTATATATATTTATTTTATATATTTTAAGCCGTACTGAACCTATCTTGTTCTTTTTCAAGAGGACCGGTACCCCAAAGTTTTCTATTTTTCGTATACGGAATTATTAACATTAATATACCGGCTACTATGATCCATAACCCAGCTTGGTTAAAACTGGTTTCCCAGCTATGCGTTATATCAAAGGTCCATCCTGAAAACACATAAAATGCCTCAAAAACGACATATGTTGACGTATAAAATATTTAGTGAATCAGTGGCGACATCTGTGTACAAATACATGAACTATTAGCGGGTATACAAACCTTGAATTGCAAAAAGTTCAGGGGTTTGCACACAGATGTCGCCAGTATAAACGTCATATTTTTTTTGAAAAAAAAATTGTTCTGGCTGAAATCTCACCTGCTAATGGGGGCCCAACGAGATTTCCAATTCCTTGACACAGCAGAATCAACCCATAAGCCGTGGTAAATCTATCCAACGGGACCAGTTCTACCAATATAACAGGCGTGAAGCTGAAATTACTCGCGAAAAATAGCCCAAAAGACGCACAAGACACAACTAGCATCCAATATATTTCAGTAAAATACGAAATACTTGCTGTGGAAATCCCACAAAGAATTAAACAAACCCCATAAGTTTTTGTAACATGCATCCATGGCTGGTCGCCAGCCCAACCCAAAAAAATCATGCCTATAGTGTTGGTAATACCGATAATAGATAATAATTTACTAGAATCGGCTTCCGTGTAACCGTAACGGCTTAAATGTTCCGTTAAATAAAAATATGGTACGATAAACCAAGTAAATAATAGAATTGTTGCAATACTGGTCAACAAAAAGTGAAATTCTAATAACATGGAAAAGTCACACATTCCTTTGAAGGTGTCTAGACAGTCTGCGTACCATTTCTGAAAGAAAACACACAAAAAACATATTAACAATAACTTGATTGTATAAAAAACTGTGCTCTCCCATACAACATACATCCCGGATTTGTCCCCAAACATCTTAAAACCCCGGATTTGCCACCAAACCTCAAAAAATAGTTTTAATAGTTTCAGAAAGTTTTGTATATATTTTAGCCGATTAAAAAGTATTTAAAATGTTTTCAGATAATTCTAAATTAATTCTAGATATTTATGAATAAATTTCAGATGTTTAGGAACAATTTAAAACAATTTCACACAGTTCTAAATACATTCAAATAAATTTTAAAGTATATAAAATAATTATAAATAAAAATAAACACACAATAACACAGTTACAACAATATACTGGAATAAAAGTTGTTTTTTTTTAAATGATCTGTCTCTTAGCACGAAAAGTGTTAAAAATGCACGGAAAGTGTTAAAAGTGCACGGAAAGTGCTAAAAGTGCATGGACAGTGTTAAAAATGCACAGAAAGTGCTAAAAGTGCACCAAAAGTGTAAAAAGTGCATCAAAAGTTTAAAAGTTCATGAAAAGTGTTAAAAGTGCACCAAAAGTGTTAAAAGTTCATAGAAAGTGTTAAAAGTTCATAGAAAATGTTAAAAGTTCATAGAAAATGTTAAAAGTTCGTAGAAAGTGTTAAAAGTGCACCAAAAGTGTTAAAAGTTCATGAAAAGTGTTAAAAGTACACCAAAAGTGTTAAAAGTGCACCAAAAGTGTTAAAAGTTCATGGAGTGTTAAAAGTGCACCAAAAGTGATAAAAGTGCACCAGAAGTGTTAAAAGTTCATGGACAGTGTTAAAAGTGCATCAAAAGTGTTAAAAGTTCATGGAAAGTGTTAAAAATGCACCAAAAGTGTTAAAAGTGCACCAGAAGTGTTAAAAGTTCATGGACAGTGTTAAAAGTGCACCGAAAGTGTTAAAAGTTCATGGAAAGTGTTCAAAGTTCATGGAAGTGTTAAAAGTGCACCAAAAGTGTTCAAAGTTCATGGAAAGTGTTAAAAGTTCATGGAAAGTGTTAAAAGTTCATGAAAAGTGTTAAAAGTGCACCAAGTGTTTAAAGTGCACCAAAAGTGTTAAAAGTTCATGGAAAGTGTTCAAAGTGCACCAAAAGTGTTAAAAGTTCATGAAAAGTGTTAAAAGTTCATGGAAAGTGTTAAAAGTGCACCAAAAGTGTTAAAAGTGCAAGGAAAGTGCTAAAAGTGCACGGAAGGTATTAAAACTGCAGCGAAAGTGCTGAATGTGCACCACAAGTGTTAGCATATTCTCGTACACCCATACACCCCGGATTTGCGCCCAAACGACTTGAAATAAATAAATATAATAGCTCTAGTAGTTTCAGAAAGTTTTGAATATATTTCAGCCGATTAAAAAGTATTCAAAATGTTTTCAGGCAGTTCTAAACCAATTTTAGAAATATTTAAAATAATTTCAGACATTCAGGAACAATTTAAAATATATTCAGACAGTTTGAAATACATTCAAATCAATTTTAAAGTATGTTCACCTTTTCCCTAAAAGATAGCACGACAATCTTTACTACGATCATTCAAAACACAATCAATTTTATTGATTTATTAATCTTAAAAATATATAATTACCTCTTCATTTTCCTTGGCCAAAGTAGTCATAGAATTCTTGTAGATATTAGGACAGCTACTCGCCCGCATTCTATATTTATGTATATTCAGCATAGCGCCACGATACATGACGGAATTTCTGTGAAGCTTTATATGTTTCAAATAATGCTGATGACTTTTCGACACACTAAACTGTCTTTGTAACCAAGCCGGCTGAATTTTTTTAGGCGATTCCAATAAAGGAACAGACGCTTTATCCTTTTCCTCATACGGTGGGGGGCCATGCCCCTTTTTAGGGGGCTTTTCAGCACGTTTAATTTTTACTGACATACGTAGAGGGACCCTAGCGATTTTTTCCTCAACAATTTTATCTAACCCGCGCTCAGATGTACTTCTACACGTCAATAAATTTGGATAGTTTTCCAATATAATATCGTATAATTGTTTATTTTGACTTAAAGCCTCTAAGACTTCTAATGGAACTTTTTCGCTTTCGTGTACGAAGGTTGGAAGATCGACGACTGATCGACAATGAACCGTCGATTTTGTGTTCTGTTCTGTGTTGCTTTTTTGTTGTATATTAGACACTAATGTTGTCAAAATGTATTCGGGTGTTCGGCCATCTTTTAATAAAGTACGAATTTCATCTATCCCTGGAAAATCTTGGTCTATTTCTGATTGTCTACCGCCGTTTGAAACTGACGCGTTGGACGATGAATTTCGTAATGATTTACTGCCTCCCATAGAATTTCTACAAGACACAAATATTTAATAATATTTGTTTGTTTTTACAATATACAGTAATTTAAAAAAATGTCCGATCTAGGTCATCTATTAATTGTAGGTTTCGTTGTAATTTTTAATATTCAGGTCTTGTACATTTGTATAAATAAAAATATTATTGACAAAGTTTAGTTTCACGAATTTAAATTATTTATTTAACGCATGTAAAAGTGCAAGGAAAGTTCTAAAATTGCACCGAAAGTGCTAAATGTGCACCAAAAGTGCTAACAGTGCACCAAAAGTGTAAAAAGTGCACGGAAAGTGCTAAAAGTGCACCAAAGTGTTAAAAGTGCACCAAAAGTGTTAAAAGTGCACGGAAAGTGCTAAAAGTGCACCGAAAGTGTTAAAAGTGCACGGAAAGTGCTAAAAGTGCACGAAAGGTGCTAAAATTATACTAAAAGTGCTAAATGCACAAAAAGTTCTCCTTACAATTTTAAATTATGTATGAAAGTGCTAAAAGTGCACCAAGTGTTAAAACTGCACGGAAAGTGCTAAAAGTGTTAAAAAAGTGCACGGAAAGTGCTAAGTGTTAAAAGTGCACGGAATGTGTTATATGTGCACGGAAAGTGCTAAGTGTTAAAAGTGCACGGAAAGTGCTAAAAGTGCACGGAAAGTGTTAAAAGTGTACGAAGTGCTAAAGGTGTTAAAAGTGCACGGAGTGTTAAATGTGCACGGAAAGTGTTAAAAGTGCACGGAAAGTACTAAAAGTGCACGGAAAATGCTAAAAGTGTTAAAAGTGCACGGAGTGCTAAAAGTGCACGGAAAGTGTTAAAAGTGTACGAAGTGCTAAAGGTGTTAAAAGTGCACGGAGTGTTAAATGTGCACGGAAAGTGTTAAAAGTGCACGGAAAGTACTAAAAGTGCACGGAAAATGCTAAGTGTTAAAAGTGCACGGAGTGCTAAAAGTGCACGGAAAGTGTTAAAAGTGTACGAAGTGCTAAAGGTGTTAAAAGTGCACGGAGTGTTAAATGTGCACGGAAAGTGTTAAAAGTGCACGGAAAGTGTTAAAAGTGCACGGAAAGTGCTAAAAGTGCACGGAGTGTTAAAAGTGCACGGAGTGTTAAAAGTGCACGAAGTGCTAAAAGTGTTAAAAGTGCACGGAGTGTTAAATGTGCACGGAAAGTGCTAAATGTGCACGGAAAGTGTTGTGTTAAAAGTGTACGGAAAGTGCTAAAAGCGCACGGAGTGTTAAAAGTGTACGGAGTGTTAAAAGTGCACGGAGTGTTAAAAGTGAACGGAAAGTGCTAAAAGTATACGGAAAGTGTTAAATGTGCACGGAAAGTGCTAAGTGTTAAAAGTGCACGGAAAGTGCTAAAAATGTTAAAAGTGCACGGAAAATGCTAAAAGTTTTAAAAGTGCACGGAAAGTGCTAAAAGTGCACGGAGTGTTAAATGTACACGGAAAGTGCTAAAAATGCACGGAGTGTTATATGTGCACGGAAAGTGTTAAAAGTGCACGGAAAGTGCTAAGTGTTAAAAGTGCACGGAGTGTTAAATGTGCACGGAAAGTGTTAAAAGTGCACGGAGTGTTAAAAGTGCACGGAGTGTTAAAAGTGCACGGAAAGTGTAAAAAGTGCACGAAAAGTGTTAATATAATAAACTTACATTACACCGAAAGTATTGTAAACGAGCATCGCTTTAAAATAAAATTTAATCGAAACATGAATTTTTGAAAGACAAGCGTGATATATCTATGCCAATTTGTTAATTCGTTCATGATACAGATGACCTTGATCGAACATCTTTGAACTGTAAATTCCCTACCTATTTTGTTCTGCGGTCCACCATTCAGGGTCTCGCATCAAACACCCACATACACAGAAGTTAAAAAACGTTCCAGCCAATAATAGCGTACACCCTCTCCACCCGTATTCATCAATAAAGTACTGCGTCATCGGAGCATATACAAAAGTTCCGATTCCAGTACCGCACGCCCCCAAACCAACAGCTAACGTTCGGCGTTTATCAAACCAAAACGCAATAGACACAACGGCCGTAACGTAGCACAGACCCAAACCTAAGCCCGCGATAACTCCGAAAGTTAAGTACTGAAGTTCTATCGAATGCATATTAGAAGAGAGAATGAAACCTGTAGTGGATATTATACCACCAGCTATAGTCATATATCTACAACCGTATCTATAAAAAATGCATGGGTTTACAACTAAGCTTACGTATATTATATATCCCCGATTTGACCCCCACGTAGACATTTCAGAGAGGTATATGCTCCGTCCAACTCACGGCAAAAAATGAAACAGAAACGGTATTGTAACCACGATCAATAACGTGGGGATCAAATCGTAGAATTTTTAACTTACCTATCAACGAAGGCGCTCATTATCGGTCCAGATAATAATGGAACAGCCATGAACAAACTTCCAATCCAAGCTGTTTTCGATTTAGATTCCCTGTATTCTTTCAAAAACTCAACATATAACAAACCAAAAGAAAAACTAACACCATCAGCGATCATTGAGAGAATCAAAGACGCTAAAACAACCATCCACCCCCACCCTCCATCAGGTATTTTCGGTTTTATTTTCCCCACCACACTAACAGACGACGATAAACTTTCACTCGAAGACGAAATAATACTATCTTTATCAACATCAATCCCCGAAAACTTAACCTCATAGCTAGGATTATCGATAATAATAGTAGAATTTTGGTTTTGCGTATTTGCACTAAAACTACTCAAAGTTTCCTCCCCAAGTCCGCTAGTGGCGCTAGTTGTATTCTCTCCCTCTTCTATATCGGTGGGTTTGGTTTCCATGGTTATCACAGACAATAACAAATAACAGAATTTAAGAGGATTCCCGCCAATCAGATCTTAATCTGGGATCCTTACTCGGATGTAGACACTCAGAAGTGAAAATTATGATGCGTTTTCTTTTAAACTCGGTCATTAATGACCTGCACTGTTTTTAAAAACCAACTAACCGAAAACTGTCGAAAAACGACGATGATTAACGATTTATTAGCGCGATTAAAGCAGAACAACTGAACGGGGGGTAACTGTCAAAAAATCCAATATATGGATGTTTTATTTACATGATAACAATATAGATCTGAAACAAATTTGAGTGTTATTAAACAAATGATATATTGGGTGATTGTGTGTTTAATATATATTCATATCTTTAATAAAGATAATATTTTATCAATGTCATCAAAAAATAAATATTTTATATGATGTAATATGTTTTATAATAATTTTCTTATCATTTTCGAAGAATTTAATGTATATTTTATTAGTTTTTAATAATAATAATATACGTATAATATTGATTTATAATTAAACATAATAACTGTAAGAAAATTCTACTTCGATCCAGAATTTTATCATTTAGCAATGTTTATATTATGATAAAATAACTATAATAGTTATTTATTATACATGCGGATTAAATGAATGTTTAATAAGCGGTATATTTAACATCGCGAGCGGAACGCGAGCGTTTTAATGGCGCGAGCGGAGCGCGAGCGTTTTAATGGCGCGAGTGTAATACAACTGTTTATTTAATTTTGCCATAATAAACTCCGATTTGAGTGTAACATTTTTATAAATCAGAAGTGATCTGTAGGGACGTTACCTCCTATAAATAAATTCTTAAATTGTTCAATATTTGTAAATTATTACTTAATTATTTAATAAATTTGTTTATCAATATAAACTCTTTATTATAATAGACTGAAATAAATAATTTTGATACTGTTTTAGAGGTTAGGACATTACGAAATTCAATATGAGTCATATGACAAAGAAATTAATCAAATCAGACATACGTTACACAAAATTATAACATTCTTCTTCTTAGTGAAATAAAATCCTTTAAATCGCTAGCGAAATAAAATTGTTTATAAAACAACAATTTAATGGCCCGTATCCAAGGAAATAAAGATAACTTTATAAGGCAAAATTAAATAAAATATTCTAAACTATTCTTATATTGTAAATTAATCAATTTAAAAATAATATTCATTATAAATACGACAAAAACAATTGTTATATAACATTGATTGTTTTTGTAATTAATTTGCGCGCGCCACTTGTTTATTGCCACTGTTTCAGGCGCCAACACAAGCCACTAGATCCCTGTAATGGAAAATTCCACAGCACACTTGGTCAATGATGTACCTTTGTTTTTCATTCATTATTTCCAATAAATATAAACAAAAGACGTATGAATTTACACATATTTAACAAATGAATCATTGTACATATACACTTAGATCAATTTAAAATGATTGAATTGTTTTTTAATTTAATTTATTAACAATATTATTATTTTATTGTATTACGTAATTAAATTATAATATTTAATCTTGTTAATACTTTATAACCTTGTTAAGTTTAGGAAAATTTTGAACTTTATAAAACTAAATTTAGATTGACTATTTTTAGTTTTTATATACTTTGACCCATATATTCCCGCCAAATTTCATAAACTCCGGTTGTGACGTCACCCGACTTCACGGCGCTACTTCCGGGCACTGACCTTCCGGAATCGATTTGTGACGTCACGGTTACCATAGATACCTCATAGATACCGTGTTTTCAGTAACTACGCAAATAACTTTGATATTTCCAAATGCTGGGTCATTTAATGACCTTTAAATCACGGAGGGCCCCGGGTCATTAAGTCATGAAACTTTAAATTTATTTTTTGTCATTTTTGATGTGAGATTATCAATTGTGTTAAATACATTTGTGTTTTTCTGGGAAACGTTACGCGATGTTTTATATATAATCTTTTTATCGGTTCGTTCCGGGAATTTTGTGAAATGCCCCATTTTTTTGGGGCCATATTGCTGTTAGATAATC
Source organism: Harpalus rubripes (assembly GCA_963082715.1). NCBI lineage: Eukaryota > Metazoa > Arthropoda > Insecta > Coleoptera > Carabidae > Harpalus > Harpalus rubripes. The sequence goes on from OY720459.1 coordinate 56,529,104, forward strand.
TAATTACAATATTTATTAATTGTATTATGAAATCATCAAATATATAGCCGAATACATCGGCATTTTTTAATAAGTTTGTATGAATAAAAATGTAACTTTTTTGTGACAGTTTTTCCTAATAATTAATGACCTTTTTTTGGGTAATATAACTGCAAAATAATGTAATTATAATATTTTTTAATTGTGTTATGAAATCATCACATATGTAGCTGAGTATATGAGCTTTTTTATTGTTGTTTTTTACATAAAAATGAAATGTTTTTCTGTCAGTTTTTTATAAAAACTGAGTAGAAATAAACAATGTTGTTTGTGTAATTATAATGTTTACCAACTGTATAATAAAAAAAAGGGCACATAGAAGAGTACATTAATAATTAAACATAATTTGAAACATGATAAATACTTTTAAAATTGTGGTACTTTCGCTAAAACAATAAAAATGCCCGTAATTAAATAAATAATCAATAATTATTAAAAACAGGTAAAATAAATAACTTGCCACACCCGAAAATGGGTCCACAAATATTAACACATCTATTTATCAAATTATTAATCCAAATTGACAGTAATTCAAATTAATAAACTCAATAAAACAACTTACAACAATTAAGTCGTGACAAATGAAGTGATAAAACACAAACCACGCTCTTCAATTGTTTTTCTACACTAGTCATTTGGCATGGCAAAGAAACAAGCGACGGTCGCGAACCATTTAAATCCGGTTTGAACCGGTATGCAACATTTTCGAACCGGCAAACGTAAACTGAATTATTACTCAATCTGATAGATAAATGACAGTCAAAAAAAACAAGGAAGTAACGTTACTACAGCAACTTTCTCTCTCGCAACAATGAGACGAACAAATGAATAAACAAACATACGCGTGCAAAACAAGTGAATGAATGACCTAGACATTAAATTGTAAATGAAAAAATGTATTTATGTTAAAAATTATTGAATTGAAGCCAAAATATGTCCGTTTGGACTAAAAAAAAACTTGTAACTAGATTTTACCGGTTTGAAAATCTAAAAATATGCATATTTATAAGCGAAAAGTCAGCGTTCAATGAGGTAGTGTTGCATAATAATATCATATTTTAGATTACTCATAGTTCTTTTACATTTATAGAATAGTTTTGCCACTATAAAGGCTTGAAATCGATGCCAGTTTGTGTCAAAATCATAAAATAATAATAGGAACATAGTTTTCTTTAATATTTTTCAAGTTTAAACACGTAAAAACATGTTATAACATAAATAATTGATCATATTTTCAATATATTTTCATTTATCAAACAGTTTTGCCACTTTAAAGGTCTCAATTCGATGCCAGTTTGTGACAAAATCATAAAATAATAATAGGAACATACTTTTATTTAATATTTTTCAAGTTTAAACGCGTAAAAACATGTTATAACATAAATATTTGATGATATTTTTAATATATTTTCATTTCTCAAACAGTTTTGCCACTTTAAAGGTCTCAATTCGATACCAGCTTGTGCCAAAATCATAAAATGATAATAATAACATATTTTTCTTTAATATTTTTCAAGTTTAAACGCTTAAAAACATGTTATAACATAAATATTTGATGATATTTTTAATATATTTTCATTTCTCAAACAGTTTTGCCACTTTAAAAGTCTCAATTTGATGCCAGTTTGTGCCAAAATCATAAAATGATAATAGGAACATATTTTTATTTAATATTTTTCAAGTTTAAACACGTAAAAACATGTTATAACATAAATAATTGATCATATTTTCAATTTATTTTCATTTATCAAACAGTTTTGCCACTTTAAAGGTCTCAATTCGATGCCAGTTTGTGACAAAATCATAAAATAATAATAGGAACATACTTATATTTAATATTTTTCAAGTTTAAACGCTTAAAAACATGTTATAACATAAATATTTGATGATATTTTTAATATATTTTCATTTCTCAAACAGTTTTGCCACTTTAAAGGTCTCAATTCGATACCAGCTTGTGCCAAAATCATAAAATGATAATAATAACATATTTTTCTTTAATATTTTTCAAGTTTAAACGCTTAAAAACATGTTATAACATAAATATTTGATGATATTTTTAATATATTTTCATTTCTCAAACAGTTTTGCCACTTTAAAAGTCTCAATTTGATGCCAGTTTGTGCCAAAATCATAAAATGATAATAGGAACATATTTTTATTTAATATTTTTCAAGTTTAAACACGTAAAAACATGTTATAACATAAATAATTGATCATATTTTCAATTTATTTTCATTTATCAAACAGTTTTGCCACTTTAAAGGTCTCAATTCGATGCCAGTTTGTGACAAAATCATAAAATGATAATAGTAACATATTTTTATTTAATATTTTTCAAGTTTAAACGCGTAAAAACATGTTATAACATAAATAATAGATGATATTTTTAATATATTTTCATTTATCAAACAGTTTTGCCACTTTAAAAGTCTCAATTCGATACCACTTTGTGCCAAAATCATAAAATATTAATAATACCATAATTTTCTTAAATATTTTTCAAGTTTAAATGCGTAAATATTTGTTAAATTATTCAAAATTTATTATATTTTAATATTTGTTTTGTCATTTGTAAGACCTGAAATCGATACCAGATTATGCCAAAATAACAACTAACAAAATCATAATTTTTCAAATAAAACATTATTAAATATAAATTCATTATATTTCAAACATTTTTGCAACTTTAAAGGTCTCAATTCGACGTCAGTTTGTCCCAAAATCATAAAATGATATTATAATTATCTCAAATATTTTTTAAGTTTAAACGCGTAACAACACGTTATAACATTAATAATTATTAATGATTTTATTATATTTTCATTTTTCAAACAGTTTTGCCACTTTAAAAGTCTAAAATCGATGCTGGCTTGTATCAAAATGATAATAATTTAACAAAATTATAATTTTCTTACATATTTTCAAGTTATAACAAGGAAAAACATGTTATAACTGTACTTGAATACATAACAAATAATCATAATTGTATATTAATGCATAATTAATCTTTTTTAACAAAAATATTAAACATTCTAATTATATTAATGTTCTAAAAATAACTTTTAGAATCACGAAGTATACATTTTATGCATATTAATATCGATTAATCATTTATTAACATATATATATATAATAAAAAGAAAGAAAAAATTCAATCAATAATGATAAGAAACTTATTATCATAATTTATATAATATTGTAATAATTCTTTTCAAGATAAATGACATGACGAGATAATCAATAGTAAATAAAGTAGGTTACTATAAAATATTAACATATATTAACACAACAATATGTAAATAACAAAAATAAACAAAATCCCACTTACCAACTTATCACAACCTGTCAAAATTCGCAAAATGGCGTCACACTAATAAGCAAGGCACAAAAATTCACACACAAACAAAAGATAGTGTGAGTTAGGCACCCTGGCAAACAGCTGACGATCGAGTGCTGCGACTATCGTCTGTTCCGCCCTGCGATCCACTTGGCCGTGGAAACAAAACACACACACTTTCATATGTTTCGCCAAAAGGGGAGGGGAGAACCAGTGCACACAAAACTTTTTTCCACATTTTTTTTCCACAAATACAAAATCATTTTTTTAATTAACAATATTTATTAAAGATCTATAGATTTAGCTAAAGCCTCAAGATGAAAAGAAAGACCGTCAGCGATTGGTGCGTGGTGTGGAGATAAAAGAGCATCGGACATCACAGCCAAACGGACCTCGTCGCCATAGTAATTCAAACACAAAGACAAACCTGAATAACAATCAAAAATTTGAAGCCCAGTAACTCAAAAACTATTCGAGATACAACAACCAAAAAAATTTTATCCTACATAAAATTTAATTTCCAATCGAAAAGGTCCTATTCAATTTTTTCGAAAAGTTGATAGTTTCGCCGGAAACGACATCACACCCAACAATGGGTAAAGATAAAACAACCACACCCAATTTTTCGGAATCCGCATATTTTTCTACATATACACCCAAATTTTTAAAAATAAATTATAACAAACACAATCCCTACAATTCAAAAAATAATATACACTGAGTGTCGCCATCACTCGGAAAACCCTTGAACTAAATTCCCTACTCTATACAACACAAGTCATTGGTTTTTGGTCTATGTTAAATTGCACCATAACCTCAATTATACCACAAATATTTTGACTTTTTTCATAAAATTAAAGCCATATAGGCACATTTGAAGCACAAAATATGTATTTATATAATATTTTAAATGTTTCACATAAATTTCAAACAGTTTTACGGCGAAATAAACTAATAAAATGTACGAATTACATACGCGCAATTTTGAGAAAATTCCAATTTTTCTTTTGAAAACACATAAAAAACACATCAAATTAATAAAAAATCAAAAAAGACTCACTGATATTCGCTTGCGGAGGCCTCCAGTAGATAATATCCGTAATTTTCTTCCCCCAACTTGTATATCGGATCTGCCCGGTTTCATCTCCCGCGATCAATTCCGTAACTGCAATCGTATATTTTTTCGATAGAAATCTGAACAAAACTGTCACCAAAACACTAGGAAGATTTCGAGTAACGATCCGGTGTTTTGTTTGGAGAATACTGCCCAGGTATACGCATACCTAACAAGAAAAAACACACCGTGCAACTTTAGAAGTTTCGGATAAAGTTTTGAGGTTATAAATTTACAAATTACTCGAACACAGTTAATAATATTATTTTGAAATGTATACACTTACATTATAGATAGTTTTCCGCGTAAAATAAAATCAAAAACAAATAAAATCTATGCGTAGAAACTATAAAAATCCTTGACAAAATCTGACAATTTTCCAGCTAACTTCGGATAAAGTTTTAAGGTTATAAATTTGCTAATTACTCGAACACAGTTAATAATATTACTTTGAAATGTATACAATTACATTATAAATAGTTTTCCGCGTAAAATAACACCAAAAACAAATAAAATCTATGCGTAGAAACTGTAAAAATCCTTGACAAAATCTAACAATTTTTCCGCTAACTTCGGATAAAGTTTTCAGGTTATGAATGTACAAATTACTCGAACACAGTTAATAATATTACTTTGTAATGTATACAATTACATTGTAGATAGTTGTCCGCGTCAAACAATACCAAAAACAAATATAATCTATGCGTAGAAACTGTAAAAATCCTTGACAAAATCTGACAACTTTCCAGCTAACTTCGGATAAAGTTTTGAGGTTATAAATGTACAAATTACTCGAACACAGTTAATAATATTACTTTGTAATGTATACAATTACATTATAGATAGTTTTCCGCGTAAATTAATATCAAAAACAAATAAAATCTATGCGTAGAAACTGTAAAAATCCACGACAAAATCTAACAATTTTCCCGCTAACTTCGGATAAAGTTTTGAGGTTATAAATTTGCAAATTACTCGAACACAGTTAATAATATAACTTTGAAATGTATACAATTACATTATAGATAGTTTTCCGCGTAAAATTATACCAAAAACAAATAAAATATATGCTTAGAAACTGTAAAAATCTTTGGGTAAATCTAACAATTTTCCAACTAACTTTAATGTTATAAATATGGAAATATCTTCCTACCTGGTGTATTCTGGCGTCCTTGAGGATGTTCCCCACAGTTTTCAGTCCCCCTGGATAAGAACTTGGTGGAATTAACGGAATTCTCAAACACAGAAAACCGGAAACTGCGTCTTGCGGTCGTACATTTGGACCGCTTGAAAACAAGTACGACGATGATATTCTTCTTACTGTTACCGGCAAATTCACGGGCATAGGTGTTTTAATATGTTTGTAATAATCACTGATACACCCACCAAGACATGTCAGAAGAATCTACAGTGTAAGAAATGTGGTAAAAATGAAATTAAATGTATTTGACATAACCCCAAATTTTTTGCCGCATACAACAATCATTTTTATGTTTTTGTATATAATTCACTAATAAAACAATAAACAAACAATGTTTTTATTATTTATTAACATTTCCATGCATAATTATTAATATTAAAGCGATATTTAACGAAAAAAATGCACTAACCTCCGTACAGCTTTTCCCGGTTTTTTCCGATATCTCGCGTAATCTTCTTCCGGAAATGGGTTCAGACCACGCCACAACTTTTCTTCCACAAAGAGGTACCGCGGTACCCCCTGGCCACCCCCTTCCACATATAATTTCGTCCAATAAAAGCCTAGGAGCGGTATACACGACCCGGGAAAACCTCAAGAACTTATTTCAACAATTATTTTGTATTTTTTGATAATTATTTGTAACTTACTTGACATGTAGCTTTGTAAATCAATGGGGCAGATTCCCAAATGGTATCTACTGTTGTATTTGAGTAGATATTTGCTGGTTTTATTCCAAAAATATGTAGTAAAAACGACTGAAATTCTTGGACGAACCGGATTGGAATTTTGTAGAATATATTCGTAAATAAACAATAATTTACGGATATTATTGTTAAAAATATATTAAAAGGATGTAAACTAACAAATATACTATTAAAAAATGAACTGAAATATATTCCACGACTACTAAACTCTTTTCGAAAACAAGCCACCAAAAATCTTAACCTCGAATTACAATCCGAGTTCACATTATTATAACCAAGTATTAATTTCCTCAAAACAGAAACAAAACTAACTAAAACACACGCCAAATATCCAACAACACCCTGTTGTCTTTTTAAAATCTCCGGCCTATTCAACGGATCATAATTTGCACTGAATTCGTTCCACCGATTCGTTAAATTTTCTGTTACGGTCTCATACAAGTCTCGAATTTGGTCGGGTCGTTCAAGAATATTAAGTAATGGACTGTCAACGTAATGTCTTAAAGCTTCCGGAGTCATTAAAGGGTCAGACATCGCGGCTAAAGGCAATAAATCTGCTATGTTTACATCCCCATCTGTTAAGAGAAGATGGTGCATTCGAAGTAAAAGATAGTGGGACTGCGCCCCGCTGCATGGGAGAACAACTAATTGCCACGGTGGGGCCCCGCGAGGCAGATATCTGCAAGATTTTCACAATTTCAAACACACTCAAAACACTAAATTTACTGTTTTATATATAATTTCAATAGTCTAAATATCGTTGTATACACTTATAATTAACTGTAAATGTCTGTAAAGTTCAATAAAATACTTGAAAACACTTGTTAAAACGATTAAATATCAATAATAATAGCTAATATTCTGAAAAAATCTTGAAATGAAACTGCTGTTGCCATCTTACAGAATATGGCTGAACTTTTGTTACATACTTGACATGACTTCTGGTTTTAGTCCAAGTACACTCCCATAAAAAGTACAGATAAAAATTTCATTTACAAAAAACAGCTTTTTACTAAACTAATAACTCTAAAAAAGTAATTAATGTTTGTTATTGATTATATATTTAAGTTTACAGCACATGTTTTGCTTGTTTTAAATAAATTTTTAGTGTTTTACAACTGTCAAACAGCAGTCATATTTGAGGAGAAGTGTACTCATTTTTGTTACATATATAAACGTATAAGCTGTCAAAAAGTATGATGTTTTTATTAATAAAAATAACGTTAATAAGATTATTAATACAAACATTAATAATTTTGTGTTATATTGTGTTAAATAAGGATTCTAATGGTATAAACTTTTTAATAATTGGTTATATACTAAAAGAGATATGAATGTCTGATTTTGCAAATTATTTGATGGTAGATGTACCAGATGTAATATTATTTAAACATTTTAACTTAAATCTCAGCTGTCAAATAAGTTGAATAGATTAAAATTGATAAATTATTAATTGATATGGCAATTTTGATGTGTTTTATTGATCAACAATACATTTTAGATGTTTTTAGAACAATTTTATACTAATAACAAGTATTTTAAAGGTATGTTACACACAAAAACCAACTAAAAATAGTTTTTAATTAATTTTAACATTAAAAATTAATGTTTTGAGATACATTGAAACAGTTTAAACACCTTTTATGTAAATTAGAAGACAAATACACAATTTTAAAAGCAAAGCATGTAGATATACTTTATACATATATTTTGCCGGTTCATAACTTCTGAACGGTTTGAAATATCTTCAAATTTACACTAAAATCGTGTTGTACGGAGTTAAAATATAAATAAGCCTGCGGGGTGTCAGTTAGTTTTTTTTATAAATAAATAACTTGATATTTTTAATTTGCTAAATATTTTTTATAGATAACTTACAATACACACAGGTATTGCGGGCTGCAGCAAAACATACAATATTTTTTATGTTCATGAATTATTTTTTGTACGAATTAATATGAATTTTTGGAAAATGTAGTTGAAAATTGATAAATTAATCATTGATATGGTAATTTTGATGTGTTTTATCGATCAACAAAACATTTTAAATGTTTTTAGAACAATTTTATACTAATAACAAGTATTTTAAACGTATGTTACACACAAAAACAAACTACAAACGGTTTTTAATTAATTTTAACGTTAAAAATTAATGTTTTGAGATACATTCAAACAATTTAAACACATTTTAAGTAAATTAGAAGATAAATAGACAATGAAAACATACAAAAATCAACACTTACCTTGTTATTATGTCCGATACGTGTTCCCTAACATTATTTTCCGTCAATGGCCTGCCTCTATGCGTACTTTTCCCACTCACAACTAAAACCTGATCCACGGAAAACTCTTTTTGGGGTCTCTTCCATGCATACGAGCCCCAACGACTGACTAAATGCCGCCGTAATTTCGGAAAACGCGTTTCTCCAAATTTATCAACTTTCGCTACAACATCTTCAAGATGTCTGCGAATTATGTCGACTTCCGGTGGGCCCTCAACACGCAGCAGAACCGTGAAGATGCCCTGATTTCTTCGCGTGTCCACAAGAGTGCGGACAGATGTTTCTTTTATGAATTCTAAGTCGGGGAATATTGTGGACAAGATGTTTAGCCAGATTTTGTGAGAAATACGAACAACTAATGAATAATAAATTAATTTGTGTATGTTTTTATAATTTTTTTAATAAATACTTACCGAAATATAATATAGCAAATGCTGGACTTATTATTAATGCTAAATTAAATGCTATAAATGTATATAAATGATCGAACATTTTTAATTTTGTAATAATTTGTATAAAAACTATGTTTAAAACAAATGATTGTCAACTTAAACAAATGCTGGACAGTGTTTCCAGACAAATGACATCTGATCTTCATCTGTTTTGCACTTTGACCACTGATTACACTATCTTTTGTTTTATTTTATCTTTTATTTTGAATACAATATACATAGCGTCATTTCTAAACCTTTTTCTGGTTATAACAACTAAAATAAGGTATAAATATATATAAAAATACATAATATATGTTAAACAATAATAATATTGGTTATTTCTGATCGTATCTATTAATTATTTGGTTATATCGCGTGCTACAGAAAATCCATAATAATTATAGCTATAAATGTTTAATTTACATACAGACATTGAAATAACAATTATATTGTAAGAACAGGGACGTATTATATTAATTTTAATATAAATCATGAAGTTTTTTGTAAAATTATTGCGATATCAATGACCTACACTTACAATACATATATTTATTGTCTTTTTCAACTAAATTTACTGTTTTATATAATTATAATACTCTAAATATCATTGTATACACTTATAATTAATTTTAAATGTCTGCAAAGTTCAATAAAATACTTGAAAACACTTGTAAAAACGATTAAATATCAATAATAATACCTGACAATTTAAAAAACTTTCAATAAAACTGTTGCTGCCATCTTACAGAATATAGCTGAACATACTTGACATGACTTCCGGTTTTAGTCGAAGTACACTCCCACAAAAAGTACAGTTAAAAATTTCAGAAATTATTTACAAAAAACAGCTATTTACAAAATTAATAACTATAAAAAAGTAATTAACATTTGTTATTGATTACATATTTAAGTTTACAGTACATGTTTTGCTTGTTTTAAATAAATTTTTAATGTTTTACAACTGTCAAACAGTAGCCATATTTGAAGAGAAGTGTACTCATTTTTGTTACAAATATAACGTAAAATCTGTCAAAAAGTATGATGTTTCTATTAATAAAAATATCGTTAATAAGATTATTCATACAAGTATTAATAATTTTGTGTTATATTGTGTTAAATAAGAATTCTAATGGTATGAATATTTTAATAATTGGTTATATATTAAAGGAGATATGAATGTCTGATTTTACAAATTATTTGATGGTTTATGTACCGGATGTAGTGTTATTTAAACATTTTAACTTGAATCTCAGCTGTCAAATAAGTTGAATTTGGGCAAAAATAGATGAAAATCGATAAATTATTAATTGATATGTTAATTTTGATGTGTTTTATCGATCAACAAAACATTTTAGATGTTTTTAGAACAATTTTATACTAATAACAAGTATTTTAAAGGTATGTTACACACAAAAACAAACTATAAACAGTTTTTAATTAATTTTAACGTCAAAAATTAATGTTTTGAGATACATACAAACAGTTTAAACACATTTTAAGTAAATTAGAAGACAAATACACAATTTTAAAAGCAAAGCATGTAGATATACTTTTGGCTAATATTGAAAACATATATTTTGCCGGTTCATAACTTCTGAACGGTTTGAAATATCTTCAAATTTACACTAAAATCGTGTTTTACGGGGTTAATATATAAATAAGCCTACGGGGTATCTTTTAGTTTTTAATAAATAAATAATTGCTGATATTTTTAATATGCAAAATATTTTTGGCAGATAACTTACAATACACATAAGTATTGCGGGTTGCAGCCTAACATACAATATGTTTTTGTTTTTTAATTATTTTTTGTACAAATTAATATAAATATTTGAAGGTTATTTACATATTTACATAAAAAGATATACAAAAAGTGATAAACTAGACAAATAAAGATAAAATTTACAGTCATTGCTATTTAATTTATCTCGTAACGGTATTTTGTTTGAAACATAGTCAAAACTTGTGTTTATCGCGTCCTGCTGAAATTTTCATGCGAATTCAGCCGCTTACAAATCAATAAAATGCGCGCGCAATATTCCTAAATTTCCTACGCGAATTCCTGCATCCAGTGCAGTGTTATCCTGCGTCCTGCTGTTGCAGGATATAATCCTGCAATGATAGATCAATAATAGTGCTCAAAACATATCAAATTATATCAAAATGGTAAGAAATATCAAGTATTTATTAAGAAGAAAAACGTCTCTATCAATTCCGGCGTTTATATTATTAACATTCATCTTTATTCTGTTGATAACAATAATTTTGGAGCCGAATCAACAGCATATTTTCGCCAACGCGCGATTGAAGATTTTTGGTAATGAAATTAGCTGTTACCGTGAAAATATGGAAAGTTTGAGAGATATAAGCGATGAAACACAACCTCCACACCCAGATAAAGGTATATTTTTTCATGAAACATCATGTGAGAGTTTTATAAACGGCAGAATTGTATTAACGCCTCGACAAGCTTGCGCTGTTGAATCTGCAGCGCTGTTGCATCCAAATAAGACAGTTTATTTACTTTTTACGAGTCCTGGAATTGTCAAATCTAATTTTTGGGACGAAACAGATTCAGTTTTATCGGTTTTACAAGCATATTCAAATATATGGATCGGGCATTTGAATTTTTCTAAATATATTTCAAAAACGCCCATAGAACATTTATACACAGGAGGCTCAATTGAATTAAGCAAATATGCCGGAAGCCACGCTTCAGACGTCCTAAGATATTTAACTCTATGGAAATATGGCGGCATATATCTCGATCTTGATGTAATCGTAACGAAAAGTTTCACAAATCTCGGCTTAAATTTTGCGGGCAGCGAAAGCGACGAAAATGTCGCCGCTGGTATATTAGCGATATCTAAAACAAACCCCGGACATATTTATGCTGAAAATTGTTTACAAGATCTGTCTAAAACCTTTACTGGTTCTAAATGGGGTTATAATGGCCCTGGGGTCATTACCAGATTGTTACAAAAACTTTGTAATGCAAAAAAGGCGATACAGATGACTGAAAACTGTCAAGGGTTTAAAGTATTACCACCGAATGCATTTTACGCCGTTCCCTGGTGGAATTGGACCAAATACTTCAACGAAAGTACGTCAAAATCTACCCTAAAGGAAGTGGAAGAGTCCTACACGATTCATGTGTGGAATAAATTCAGCAAAAATGCCAAAGTGACGAATGAATCAGCGTATGCAATATTGGCGGGAAAATATTGTCCCAAAGTGTTTAGATCTGTGAATATTGTGAATTTCTAGTGCTCAATGACATATCAGTGAGATTTTTAAAACAGGGTGATGTATAAAGTGAAATATACAGTATTAATCGGTTGCTCATACGCGGTTTAATTGATATCTTAATTGAGGTCAGAGTTTATTTGGTTAATTGAATGTTTCGTCATTTAATATCAATATTTTATTAATTAGTAATAAACATATCAACCTATGAAAGTTTAAAGCTCATATTAATATAATTCTAAGTGTTATTGTTAAATTTTAATCTTTAAATTATATACACATACGCCCAAACTCATATCCTTTTCAATGGGCCCGTCCAAGTCTTCGACTTTTGAAATTACATGTCGCATATGAATTTCGAATATAAATAAATGAAAACGAAATCAAAATTGCTATATATTTTGTATTTTTATATCTATAATAATGTAATTAAAGTTTTTGGCGTAAAACGATCGCCATGTTGTGACGTCAGCGTCATTACAGTCGTCCAGTTACCCTGTGAAAATGTCACTGTACAGTGGACCATGCATTTTTTGCTCATAAATTCGCGATTGGCTTTACACGCACATATTTAATATATCCGAGAAATTTTTTATTAAGATCAAAAGAAAATTGTAATCTCAATACTTGTCATTGTTGTAATCTTTCAGTAAATAGAAATGTAAATGTTTGATTACTTACTGTTGTATTTAATTATAAATAGAAAATAGTTTAAATAGTATTTTAATTATAATAATGACACTTTGTGAGAATAATAACCTTCAATATTATATTCAAGAAAGTCTTAAAGTCGCATTAATTAAAGCGAATGATTAATCTGATTATGAAAAATTATTAATTTTACTTACCTGATTTTTATTTATGTATAATATGTACTTTGGAAGTAAATCAAACAAAAAAATATATTTTATTCTTGCAACATTTATTATATATTATATTACCATTATTAATGGTAACGTATGTCGGTTCTCTCTACTTATGACGGAGTGATACTATAGTGACGTTTAACGTCACAACTTTCGCGCCGAAACTTTAATAATTATTTTAGGCGTTATTAAGTATTCAAGAAAACAAAAAATACGGAATTTCTATTTTTTAATTCTTCGTAACATAAAAAATACAAAAAAGTTGGACGGGCCCATTTGGCGCAATGGAGATCTGCGCATAGTAAGAACAACTGACATCTATGACGTTTGTTTCTAAAAAATTTAGACGTAAAATGTGAGAATATGTCAGATAACTTTAAAAAATCTTTTCGAAATAAGTTTTTATTGAAGTTAAAATGTTTAACGATGCAAATTTTTACTGAGAATACAAGTAATGTCTGCAATATTTTTGACGTTTCGTTTGACAGCCCGACTGTCAGTTGTTCGCGCCATTTTCTTACTATTTGCAACGACAGAAAGAGATAACCGTTAAATTGAAAAGGTCCTACAAATGGCGAGAATTTTCTACAAATTTTTTTCGGGTAATATGAGTTTGGACTAATAGACAATAATATAACTTTTAGCGCTCATTTTTATTGCAAATCTCCAAGCTTAGTGCCATAAAATCACAAATCACGACTCCAAATATATTTATATATTATTTTCAGCAATTTAGCTCAAAAATAAACACATAAGCGCTATAATTTGTAAATATATATCAGTATTATTGTTATATACATATCACTAACGAACTTTGTTATTAAATATCAATTTTTAATGAGAATAAAAACATTTTAAACCATTTGCAGTTGTTTTCTTTGTTGTCAAATCATTAAATATTAAAAAGAGAATAATTTATTTAATGTCTTCGTTTGATATTCATCCGGCATTTATGTTATAAAGCAAATATTTATTGAGTAACTCTATTGTAAATATGTTAGCGATATATTATATTTTATTGGATAAATATACATAATGATTTATGACACGTACCGTAACCAAGACCGCAGCCATCTTGTTTGCAAACAGTTGAACTATAAATACAAAAAATGTTTATTTTCCCTAAAAATTAACTATTTTAAACATGTTTAAATATTAAAAATAACAAATAACCCCCTCCCTCCCGCAAATAAAGTCACAAATCTCGTCAAAATTCTTTATTTCGAAACCAAACTACAATTTCAATATACCCATTCTGGGCACAAAGGACGGAATTCCCAGATGTCAGGCTGCCCAAAATGGGGCACCAGATGATGGTGGGAGGTGCTCCACTGAAATGGGGGCAAAGCCCCCACTGGAGGAACCGATAAATGTGATAAATTTGGAGTGTAAACTGGACCTGCTGTTATCCGCCATTTTGATGTTGATTTGGAAGCTGTTGTTACAAAATTAAAAGGTTTGTTATTTATTTTAATGTGTTTTGATGTTTTTGTAAAGTTTAATTGTCATATGTTGGCAACAACAATTTTTTTGTGTCTTTATGGAACTAACCTGTAATAATTTTCATGTCGAAATTTCCGTACGCTTCCGGCATTTTCTTCAAATCTCCGCGCGCCCCATAATCTTTTTTCGAGGTCTGTACCCCTTTGAATACTTCCTCTAGAGATTCCGCAGTGTCACATCCATTTTTACAGGCATCAAAATGTTTATTCCTCTCGCCATTTCCCAATATTTCTTCATTGCTCCAATACGATTTTTCTTTAAGTTCTTGTGTCATATTTAAAGTAGATATTGCACCCCCTGTCTGTTGGACTAGTAATAGAGATGATTCTTGGCCATTTAGATGGATTACGGACCATAATTTAGGCGCGGATGGAAAGAATTTTGCGCGGGAAAAGTAAGAAACCCATTGGCGAGGGTTTAATGATAGACGTGTTGCTATCAAAGCCCTTAAACTGCCTGGGACCTAAATGGAAATAAATGTTTCTATTTAATCTACTGTAAATGATTTGAAATGATTTATTAGTTTAAATGTTTGAAAATAGATGACAGCATGTGTTTATTATTTAGAAATTCCAGTGCAGACGCCTTCTTTAAGGGGCACAATTTTAATGTGCCCAATTATGTTCATATAGTTTACACATGATAAAAAGTTTGTTGGGACGTGTATGGACTGCGAATTGTGACGTCATCAGATTGAAAAATCAATAATAATGAGCATGCGCAGTTGATAACAACATATAGGATTTTATGATGAAATTTATGAATTTAATGTTTAAAGTAAAATTTGGTTTTGTATAAACGGTTTTAAGATTTGAAAATGACTAAATTTATATTTTAAACCCCGTAGAACACGAATTTTGTGTTAATTTGAAGATAACTTAAACCGTTTAGGAGTTGTAAACAAAATAAAATGCATGTTTTTGGAGGAATTTTTTTCAAAATTTCGACCACATTTTCCGGAATCCCTAAGGCCTTTTTGACACTTTTAAAATATTAATATATCAAATCGATCCTTCAGAATTGGTTTTTGCAAAAATTAACACTATCTTTTATCGAAATCGCGATATTGACTGACTTTTAACCTCACATTTTTAGAGAAATTGTACAAATTTTCGCAATGCTATATACTTACTTATTTTCAATCCTTTTCCATGTTTAGCAAGCACAAACACAAATAAAATCAATATTTTAGTATATTTTAAACACATTTGAACAATTTTTAATACTTTAAAAAGTTTTAAACCTTAAAAAATCAATAAATTCTAACCTTTTCGTCAACGACTGCCCGCCTTTTTCTCAAACTCTTCCTCCTACTTCCCAAGCTTCCTCCGGCTTGACTACTCCCCAAAACAATAAATTTCTTATTGGGTGGGCCCCCTTGCACCTCATACATATCATCCTGACTCGTTAAGGCCCCAGGATAACCAGTGAACGTCAAAACTTTACCGGGAATATCCCCAGAACTTCGAGTCATTCTATACGAGAACTTATAACGTTTGACCATCCGCAGCATGTCTCTGTAGGGCCCCGCGGTGCTCTGCCCCACTAAAATAGAATCCCCGGATGTGGAAGAATTGTTAGAGTTTAGTTTTATGATAGCGGAAGTTATGGAAGAAGAAATAGGAAGGAATGTATTGGAATCTGGAAGAGGTTGATCTGTCAAGAGAAATTGAAGCCATAAGAAGTCTTCGTTTGAGATTTCCATGCCTTTTGAACGAGTACGGCGGATGGAATAATGCCAGCCGGCTATGAAGCCGTCTAGTTGTTCAAAAAATAAAGAGATTTGGTGCCAAAATGGGTCTAAAGATGATTGTTTGCGGGCAATTCTTCTGATGTTTTCCCCTGGAAATATAGCTGAAATAAACACTCATAACTTGGAAATAGTTATAAATATTAACTTAAAATCATCAAAAATTTATTTTACGGGCATTTTTGCTTAATAAAACATGAAATAATTGGGTAGTTAATGTGTGAAAACCCTAGAAAACTGTGTCAAACTAACCCCAAATATTATGAGAATTGTTGGTATTTTCGCAAATATAACTTAAAACAAATATTTTATTTATTGTAAAAACAATAATTATTAATTATTACAGCCTTAAAAAGATATAAAACCTTTAAATTTTCAAATAAAACATTAATATAATTTTCAAAGTTCAACGTTTTAACACGGATGGCGTTACTTGTATTGTTATTGTCAGTCAGTTGTTAAAAAAATATGGTGGATATCAGTTTAAACCAAGATTTAAACCAAAACGTAGACGTTTTCCGGTGTTTATTCTATTAATTGCAAGTAAATTAAATCAATTTAAATGTGATTGTTGTTTATAAACTAAAGGTAAGTTGTTTTTAATAATTATTGTTGCGTTAAACTTTAGATTTTGTTGTATATATGCTTGGAAATATAAACAAAACAACGGTTATATTAATGTTTGGAAATAGTTATATTAACTTAAAACCTTCAAAAATTCATTTTATGGGCATTTTTGCTTAATAAAACATGAAATAATTGGGTAATTAATGTGTGAAAACCCTAGAAAACTGTGCCAAACTAACCCCAAATATTATGAGAATTGTTGATATTTTCGCAAATATAACTTAAAACAAATATTTTATTTATTGTAAAAACAATAATTATTAATAATTACAGCCTTAAAAATGCATAAAACTATTAATTTTCAAATAAAACATAAATATAATTTTAAAAGTTCAACGTTTTAACACGGATGGCGTTACTGGTATTGTTATTGATTGTCAGTCAGTTGTTAAAAAAATATGGTGGACATGAGATCAAACGTAAATGTTGTCCGGTGTTTTTCTGTTGTGTGCACGTAAATTAAATCAGTTTAAATGTAATTGTTGTTTATAAACTAAAGGTAAGTTGTTATTAATGATTATTGTTGTGTTAAACTTTAGATTTTGTTGTATATATGCTTGGAAATATAAACAAAACTGTCGTGACCGACGTGACAACGGTTATCTATATTAATGTGTTTATTGAATAGTTAAAAGATAATAAATTTGTTGAATTATTTGTGATTATTAAAGCAATAATTGTTTATCGGATGTATTTATGTATAAACATAAATCATTTAATTGTTAAAACAGTTTAAAATCAATCAATCACATAAAAGTATTTGTCAACACACAAAATTATGTTTGTCTATTATAATTATTTTTTTCAGGTGTTCCATATTATTATATCAATTTTGGAGGAATTCTAAACAGTGTTTCACAAGTTCCACCGAAAAATTTGGGCATTTATATTGAGGTATGTATTTTTTTTTACTTAACCTTACTTACCCCATTCTGCAAGTTCTTCTCTAATGCTTTCGCATTCATTCGGATAATTTTCACACACAGCTTCAATCGTATTTTGCCATCGATTATACACAATTTGCCACGTCAAACTCCCTTCTAGCAAACCAGCAGAATACGCCTGAATTTCATCCGGATACTCCGCATTTGCTTCAATTTCAATCTTCCCCCATCCGGTTTCGGGAATATCTTGCCGATAATACCCCCGAGCTGTGCCCCTTTCTAGATCTTGCAAAGAATTTCCCTGCCCGTAAAATTCAATTTTGTACCCGATATCTTGCGTCCAAAAGACAGAGGCGGAGTAATTTCCATCCTCTTCAAAAGGGGGCACCCATCCGCAAAATATTAGAATCAAAAGACCGGAAATGGTGAATAATAACAGGATGTAGGATGTTGTTCGGGTTTGTTGGTGACTGGCGCCGATTACTTTAAGCATTGTCGGGCGTTGAGGGGAATGTAGGGGTGACAGAGGGGCAAGGGGGGATATTTGGCGGAAATTGGGGCCCTCCAGCTTTGTTTGTGACATGCAGACAAAATTTTTGAACCGATAAAAACGATAAATAAATAATTTTGATTGCCAAACAAAATTTTTATTAGTAATCTACAAAACAAAATAATCAATTGTTTGTTTATACAAATGTCAAATATTTACCTTTTTTTCAATAATTCGCAAAAATATTCGATTTTACACATAGAAAACCTGGAAAATGAAACATGTACACCTTTTTAAAGGTATTTAGGGTGTATATTTACCTATTTTTGGCTAAGGCGACTCGCCAAAAAATTAATTAGTTCGTCTCAACCCATCGGAGTATAACCACTCAGCTCACGGTGGTTCAAATTGGTTTATGGTTGGATTCCGATTAAATAACCACTAAAACCATACATACAAATCATTAAAATACTAGCCCAAACTTATAATAATATTCCAATATGTTGGTATGATATTTAAAATTAATAATAATTACAATTTTCTAATTTAAATCATAAAAATTATCCTCTGAAAAATTGCACATCGCAGCCGACCAATCACAGCGCTTGTTACATATTGACATTTCAGTATTAATTCAATTGTTGTGCAGTAAACATGTTGTGATTTTCAGTGCAAATAAATTAATAATTAAGTGGTAAATACAATAATTATAATAATAATTTATGTGTTCATCGATTTATTAATAAACAGTGGTCATTTTCGTATATAATTTGTGTCCCGAGGTAAAATATTTATACAAATATATTGATAGAAAAGTTGGTGAAATTGTATGTGTAAACAATATGGCGGAAACTTCTGTAAGTAATTATTAAGTTTTAATTATTGTTTTTGCGATTTAATAATAACAAATACAGGTTGAAAGTTAAACATAATAACGTTTTAAACTGTTTTCTAATACTTTCTATATATTTCAAGTGTTTAACATTAATTCAAAATACATTGAATAACCACAAAAACCATACAAACCATTAAATTATAACAATGAACCTTTTCAATTTAACGGCTATCTCTTTCTACCGCTACAAATAGTAAGAAAATGGCGCGAAGCCAGTTGGGTTGTCAAACGAAACGTCAAAAATATTGCAGTGATTAAAATACATTCTCGGTGAAAATTTACGTCGTAGACATTTTATCTCCAATAAAAGCTTTTGTATCTTATTTCGGGATGTTTTTTAAAGTTGTCAAAGATTCTTCTCACATTTTACGTGTAAATTTTTTAGAAACAATTGTTCTTACTATGCGCAGATCCCCATTGCGCATATCTTCTATCTCTTCTCACATTGTTAAACATTTATTCATTAATTTCTGATAATATTTTATCATAAAAATGTGCAAATCTTTATCTAATCGTCTTTTTAAATACATTTGAATCAATTCACGGTCGAATTACTAGAAATTCTTGACTTAACATTGCATTTAATGCATCAATATCATTGAACCAAACGTAAAAAAACCCATTTTATTCTTTGTTTTTTTTGTGTTCACATTATTCAGGGTTCAAGTACAGTCGCGTTCAAAATCTGAATGTATAATGCGGGAAATTCTACGAAAATTGACGTCAGATATTAAAAATACTAGATAAGAAAGTTTACGGGAAAAATATTGTTGATTCTCCTTGACGACAAGTGTTAATATTTTATTTGTTATATTGGTATTGAGTATCCTTGACAACAGTTGTTTTAAATAAATGATATGTGCAAATATTGCGAAATTTAGCACAACTTTCACAAATATAAACAAATCTATTAAACAATAAATAGATTGCGGGTCAATTGAAGCAAATTACAGCAGTCAAATCAATTGACAGTCTCGGACAAAAGATTTGCCAAGTATTCATAAAAATAGATATTCTAGATTTTTAATAGTTTATACTTTACGTTTTTTTACTCATACATGTGTAAATTGAAAAATAACATATTAAAAACTGTGGTAAATTCTTTTATGACAGACCCACTTTTATATCAAACAAAGAAAATTATGTAATTTATTTACCTTGTCATGGAACAATAGAGAGTAAACGCCAGCTTTTTGTGGCAGAAAACTTTTCCTACATTGGTAAAAGCTAAGAAAAAAGGGCTTAAACACTCCGATATTTCGCCCGTACACCTTATCACTTTGGTTGTCAACTATAGACTGAAGTTGCAACGAATAAAGGAAGTTGTATTTATATTGTGCGCGCGCATGAAATCATGCAAACATCACATGACAATAAAATTCAATTGTTGTTTAAAGTGTTTATTGTTTAATGGTTATAATTACACAACAGGATATGCATAAAAAATATTTATTTAATTGTTTAATACATCGATTAATTCGTTAAAATCGGTCACGTACCATTCAGCTTTGGATCGAACTTGTTCCCGGATTACATTGCCGCCATAACCTAAAAATAAAACATAATAATAGCTACCGCGAGTTAATTGATATTTCAACCTCATACAACACGATTTCAGTGTTAATTTGAAAATATTTGAAAGAGTTTAGGGGTTATGTATCCCCAAAATGTATGTTGTCTTGTTTCGGCCAAAAATTGTTCAATATGACGATTTCGGTTTAAAATAAAGTGTCTAGTATTGCAAAAATGAACTTTAGAGGATTGATTTGTGTATTTCCGGTATAAAAGTGATTAAATTTCCGGTTCAAAACTTCTCAAACCCGAGTTCAAAAATTGTACATTTATGGCTAAAAATGTGAGGTTAAAAATCCGTCAATATCTCGACTTCAGTAATAATTAGAGTGTTTATTATTGCAAAAATGAACTCTGGGGGGTCGATTTGATATATTTATATTTTAAAAGTGTCAAAAAGTCCTTAGGGATTCCGGAAAATTGGATTGAAATTTCGGGAAAAATTTGCTCCAAAACATGCATTTTATTTTGCTCACAACTTCTCAACAGTTTAAAATATCTTCAAATTAACACGAAATTCGTGTTCTACGGGGTTTAAAATATAAAGTAACTCATTTTCAAATCTTAAAACCTTTTGGACAAAGTTTTATTTCAATATTTCTAAGATGGCGCCCGTTACAAATTTTCGCTTTTTTACTTGTATATGTTTTACTAAATTAACCTCACTTACCTATAAATGCATCTGCGGGGGGCGAAGCCTCCAAATCCGTCGCCCCATCACCAATCATAACAACTCTTTCATAACCTTTCAAATGTTTCAACAATTTTATAACTTTCGGTTTCCCGCCAGATTGACTGGTCGGTTCATTTTTGTCAAACCCAGCGTATTCGCCCGTAAAATAAAACTTTATCCGATTTGCGTAAATATTTTCTAAAGGAATGTTTAATTGTTGTGCAACTGGAACGATTATACTTCGAAATCCACCAGAAATAAGGTAAACATCTACATTTTTTTTGTGTAATATATCAATCAGTTTTCTGCAAAAAACAATGTTTATTTATTGATGTTTGGTTGCTATGAGTTACCTACTTAATTCCTGGTGTAAGTTGAGGCGGATGCATGCGGATAAAATCCCGTAACTGTGTTAAATTTGGCTTAATTATATCCAATCTTAAAGCCAAACTTTCCCGGAATGTCATAGTGCCTGTCATAGCTTTATTTGTCCTAAAAATAGGCCACAAATACAACTTTTATTTGAAGCATTTTTACCTACAATACTTACAAATCAGCAACTTGAGTCCCTTTGTTACAAAATTTGGCCAGTTCATCTATGCCTTCCTCTTGAATAACAGTCGAATCTACGTCAAAACAAACAGCATCAGCTGTTTTCCATATTTTTTGGGTTTTACTAAGCATTTTTCGTATATTTCTCAGTTTCAAATGTCAAATGAAGGACTTAATAATTGTTATCTATAGTAATTATGCAATATATAATAAAACGTACATCATAGACGGGTCAAAGTTGAATAAAATATAGCAACGGAGAGAAAATGCACTGTCGTTATTAACATAATATGTAAATAAATTCATGAACAAGTTCTAGAACAACTATTATCTCGTTTTTATTAGAAATAACCTCATTTTTAAAACAAACTACAAGTAAAACAAATAAATAACATGTACTGCCATCTATAATATATATCATAAACTTATTAAAATATTCCAATATGTTGGTATGACATTTAAAATTAATAATAATTACAATTTTCTAATTTAAATCATAAAAATAGTTTATCCTCTGAAAAATTGCACATCGCAGCCGACCAATCACAGCGCTCGTTACATATTGACACTTCAGTATTAATTCAATTGTTGTGCAGTAAACATGTTGTGATTTTCAGTGCAAATAAATTAATAATTAAGTGGTAAATACAATAATTACAATGATAATTTATGTGTTCATCGATTTATTAATAAACAGCGGTCATTTTCATATATAATTTGTGTCCCGAGGTAAAATATTTATATAAATATGTTGAAAGAAAAGTTGATGAAATTGTTGTATGTGTAAACAATATGGCGGAAACTTCTGTAAGTAATTATTAAGTTTTAATTATTGTTTGTGCGATTTAATAATAATAAATACAGTCTGAAACTTAAAAATAATAACGTTTTAAACTGTTTTCTAATACTTTATATATATTTCAAGTGTCTAACTTTATTTATTACATGTGTATAATAAGAATGTTTGTGAGTATATGTGGGACGCCAATGAATGATTGAATGTATCGCGGTTTCCCTTTAATAGGCCCTATTTGTTTTATAAATTAATAAATAGTCTTTAATTGATTGTAATTTTGTTTGTTTGAATGTGTTACAGATATGGAATGTCTTGTCGTTTGCTGTAGAACAATTCATTGAAGATACAAACGATAAAAATCAACCGAGTGTTTTGAAGAATATTCCAAGAAATATTAGGTATTGTGTGTCTGTTTGTGTGCATGTGTGGGACGCCAAATGAATGAGAATGTATCGCGATTTCCCTTTGATAAGCCCCAGTAGATTATAAGTTAATAAATAGTCTAAATTTTATTCTAATTTCGTTTATATAAGTCTGTTACAGATACAAAACCATTCTTCAAGAACAGAGAAACATTGAAATCATCTTCAAATAAATCTGGTAAATTCAATTAGGCGGTAAGAATTTGTAAAATATATCGAGTCGCGGTCCCCCTTGTTAGATCCCTATTAGCATATAAGTTAATAAATAATTAAAATTAAATACTAATTCTTTCCTTGTGAGTCTTTTACAGATACAAACCCATTTTGGACGCGGCAATTCTGCGAGAAATAGCCGGACAATTCCACATTTTCAGTGTTGGACAAACGGAAGAATATTCCAGAAAATATTAGGTATTGTGTGACTGTTTGTGTGTGTGGGACGCCCAAATGAATGGTAGAATGTATCGCGGTTTCCCTTTGATAGGCCCTAGTAGTTTTTAAATTAATAAATAGTCCAAATTGTGTTCTAATTCAAATTGTATAAGTCTGTTACAGATACAAAATCGTTCGCAGCTTCCTCCAGAGCACAAAGACATTCAGGTAAAACTTGTAATTAAATCCTTTGACAAGACATTTTATAAAATATTTGCAGTCGTGGTCATCTTGCAGATGCAACAGCCGCTTCTTCGAGACCATCTACAGATATATTTAGTTCATAAGATGTATTGTAATTTATTTGTACTTAGTTTTAAGATGTATTGTAACTTATTGTTGTAAAAGAAAAAAAAAATCCCAGTGTTTTAGCCGTGCCAAAGTAGCTGCCCAACAACAAGGAGGTAATATGGTAAAAGGTTATGGTAATGTTGGTAAGAAAAATGAAGTACTTTGCCCATATTCTTCGTTTTTTTGACGTAAAAAAATTCATTAAACTTTTCTAAATTGATTTCTATTTTAAATTTTTGGTTTGAACCATTCAAATTGTCAAAAAAGCGAAGAAAAAATTTGGAAATTTTTTACCCTCAGGTGGGGCTACGCAAAAATTTTTTTTGGTCTTACAGAAAACTGCAATTTCCCGGCTTCCTATTCATTTTTTCAGGGTAAACAATACACTATTAGATTCGTTGAAGTCCCCCCTACAATTTGAGTATAATTTTATTGTATAAATTTCGTTTTTAAGGAACTGGTTTTGGCTGAAATTTTGCATTATGGTGAAGAGGTTAGTTTTATTTCATTTATCTACTATTGTGTTATACGCGATGTTATATTAATTTTAATGTTAGTAGAATGTTTTAGTATTGATTTTTTCATTTAATATAAATTATAATGAATAAATATTCATTACAAATCTGTTGTAAGAGGTTAAAACTTTCCAGAACTTTGGCGGCGCTTGTGTTTACAAAAGTTTGTTGATACCGGTACTAAAAATGTGCAAATATACTAGTATTAACTGATAAATAACTTCAAGATATAGTTATTTAAGTGTTTATTAACAATTATGTATAAAATGAATAGTATTTGTTATTTTGGGTAAATATTCTGTAACATTTTCATCAGGTATTTTTTTAAGGTTATATTTACAATAACATTGACATTTAACGTTAAATTTTACTTGTTCCAGATGGTTTATTAAATAAAAAAGTAGAAAAGACTTAATTCCAACGATTAAGTAAACTTTTACCCGTAAGATTAAGGACTACATAAAAGAACCAAACAAAGAAGGTAAGGGCCAATAAAACATTTTGACAATACGTGTTCTTATTTGAGAATATATATTTCCAACATTTGTTCATAAAATAAACATTAATTCTTTACAAAAATAAATACAAACTTCTTAATTACAACAGTTTTAATTATCAAGTGCATGAACTATTTGACGTAGGGCCTCCGCTGCTTCATCAACTCTTTCCTCAATAATCGGATGTATAGTTAACACCGGTGGACTCGGTATATTTTCTCCGAGCGATTTATAAAGTAGATATTCAGTCATTCTATTTCTACTTTTCGATACTTGCACACTGGGCGGTAACGGATACAATTCTTGTTTCGTTTCTTCATCAAATGGAGACATTTTCTCCAAAAAATTCTTCATAAGTTCCCCGGTATCGGAATTTGTTGAAGATTCTTCGATTTTGCCTTTGAAAAAACCTTCTTGGAATTCGTGTTCGTAGGGGAACTGACCCATTAAAAGATGGCTAAAATAAAATTTTGATGAATACCAAACTATAAAATTAAAATTATATTTACTTGTCGTTTGTGTGTTCCGGGCACGGGAAAATACAATAAAACTTTTTGCCGTTTCCATTGTTGTAGACTCGATAAGCTAACGCAACAACTTTTTTTACTTTTAAACTAGTTACGAATAACTGAAATCGTCGATCAGCGGCTGAATGTGTTTGACGTGGATCGGCTTTTACACATGTCATAGTATCAGACATTATTAGCAACTAAAACAAAATATTTAGTAAATTATATTAAAACATTTTTAAAATAAAATACATTATACGGCACTTCATCTACAGGCGCGAAGCCAACAATAGTCAAACATTTTTTGGTTTCTACTTTTTTAGCGTCTCTAAATTGTTCATCTGTAAGTACAACAAATTTCTGTTGAAATTTATAACCTTTCACGACATCTGCACCTTGTACTCTTTCGTGTGTATTTACATCATACCTAAAAACAAAAATATATTGGGGGTTCATAAGTTATAAACAATAATTCATGAAAAACTTGTAATACTACTCACCAAAGTTTAACACTGCTCACAGGTTTTTGTTCATCTGTAGGACAGGGCATAAATTTTATAATTTCTTGATGTCTAGTCGTTCTATACGCCAATACCGGTATTTCTAAATCAGTTCCAATATTCAGGCGTACGTACCACGGATATGGCAGTTTTGGCTCAATTTTATGAGCAAAAAATACATCAGCCCCATGTTTTTTGTCAACAAAAACTACGTTTCGGTCAAAACGGCTCAAAATTTCATAGTTGATCTTTTGGTCTTGTGTTAGTTCTTTAATTGGTTCAATTTTGTTGAATTTATCTATTTCAGTTTGTTTATAAATCTTTGGAAGTTTTGTGTTTAAACCAATTACGTATAACCAAACTTTTCTTGAATACAATTCGTCTTTAAGAAAATCTATTTTTTGATCTGTTCTATCGTCGAATGGGTTGGGTGTTGATAAATCGGTAATAAACACTATTCTTTTTATGAAATCATCCTTAATTTCGTCGCTGTCTAGTTGTTGTAAAGCTGCATTAAGGATGTTTAAAAAATTCATCGACTTCTCAACATTATCAGTATCTGCCGATTCTAAAGTTGATTTAATTTCTTTTAACATTTCAAAACCATAGCACGACCAATCATTCAACAAAATTTTAGGTTTCAATCCGGGACAATTATATAAAATAATTGAATGAAGATCCTTGAAACCTTTAGTTTGGCAGAAATATTTCAAGGAAAATATCTGGTAAAATGTTCGCAAACGATCATTAACATCTTTACTACAATCTATTATATACACTGTGGCTTCTAAACGCTTTTTCGGAGGCATATTACACTTAAATTAAAACACTTGTAAATGCAGAACAACAGTCAAATCAATCGGCGTTTTGTGTTGCACAATATTGGTTAATAAACGCGTAGTACCGCCAAAATCTAGGGATATTTCTAGTTATAAAATGCTGGCAAATCCCAACATCACAACGGTTTATTATAAGCGGTATATTTTAAATTATCAATATGTGAAATAGTGCAATAATGTTAAAACAGTGGTTTTCATAACAATCTGTTGTCAATAGTGATGGTGGGTGAGTTTTTTTATAACCAATTAACGTTTTAAAATCTTGAAAAACATGTACAAAATAACCTTGTTTATGTATTGAAATATCGCCTTAAAACGTTCAAACTTATTTTTTTTATAGTTTCTTAGTACATATTACATGTAAAAGTTGTTAAATTAACGGTTAATTAATATAGAATTTAGGGAGAAATCTTGCTTTTACTTCCGTTCAAAACAAAGTTAGAAATATGTTTGTATTTCGTTTATGGTTAAATATATTGTTTTAAAACTACTAAATTCGGATTTTTTGTGCAATTTTGGCCCAGAATATACTGAAAAAGTGGTTAAATAACGCCTATAAACAAAGAAATCTGTGTTGGAATATTTTATAAAAATGAATCAACTAGTGCTTTATTATGTATTTTAACTTATCAAATAATTATTTTATATTATAAAATTAATAATTAAATAGTTTTCTGTCCTTACATATGTTTTATTGCATTTCAAATGATATTTATTTGAATTTTGCGTGTGTCATTTTTGTCCGCCATATTGCTAGTGTTGCCACTAGTTGCATGCAAAACGTGAACTATAAACAGATCTAAAATGCATAATTGTACATTTTAAATTACAAATATTTTATATATATTGCAATACTTATGGCCTATAGATGCATAAAATATATGCAAATGATTTAATTTAGCTTTAATTATTAATTTGATAAGCTCTGTCGGTAATACAGTACAATTAGTTTGAGTATTTTGGCGCTGTTTAGAGTTCAGAATTTTTGTGCTCAACTGGTGGCAATATTGACGATATGGCTACCCTTTTTCAAATAAAGTTGACATTACAGTGGTTTTAAATAAGTATTTGCGACATATGTTAATGGAATTTGAATGTTATAATTTAAAAATCACATAATAAACGACAGATTTGTGCCAAAAATACTTAACGGCAGTTCAAATGACATACGTGAGTGTAAAAAAACTTTTATATTTGAAAGACGGAAAATACATGATTTTCGATGGAATTTTTGCATTTATTAAAACAGGTATATGTTTTTATAAAATATTTATAATTTAATTTTGTTGATAACCCTAAAATATTATAAATTTCAATTTAACGGCTATCTTTTTCTATCGCTGCAAATAGTAAGAAAATGGCGCGAACAACTGGCAGTTAGGCTGTCAAACGAAACGTCACAAATATCGCAGTCTAATACCTGTCGGTGAAAATTTGCATCGTTAGACATTTTAACTTCAATAAAAGCCTTTGTAACTTATTTCGATAAGATTTTTTAAAGTTATCTGACATATTTTCACATTTTACGGCTAAATTTTTTAGAAACAAACGCCATACAACTCACTTGTTTTTACTATGCGCAGATCCCCATTGCGCGTATCTTCTATCTCTTTAAATTGAAAAGGTATATTACAGTAAAATGAACAATACTGAAAAACTCATTTATTACAAAACTTATTACATATCATTTTCTGGCAAATTAACAAATAATTGCGCATACATTTCTCCCAACTTATTAATATTTTTATGCATAACAAATCTTAAAGTGTCCGTGTAAATCCCTCCGGGTCTAGCAACGCTCGGATCCCTCCATCGGAGCCCGCTTGCGTCTCTCGAAAACAGCTCCGGGGAGGGCACATGATCCCTCAAATACCCCCAAACACTTCTCAGCAACACCGCCACATCTGTGGGGCCCACCAACTCTGGCACGTCTCTCAACGACGCTAGTGGAGGCGGCAAAAGTTGCCCCATAGCTAATAGATCCAAAAGGCGGACTGTAGTGTCCAACAAATGGGGCTCTAAGTGACATGTGGAGCCCCATTGGTGGAGTAGAGTTGCTGTTAAGGCCCGTAGGAGAACTGAGCAATATGATAGGACAGGGCGATAAACGGCTACTAAACGCAAGAGATGCCATAAAATGGGAATTGAGGTGAACAGACGGCGGATGTATAAATCGCGTTCAATTGTGACCTAAACGAATTTAAATTTAAAAAAATATATTTTTAAAATGTAGATATTTTGTGACGTACGAGGGTCGTTTGATAAGTCCGGTAAAAAAGAGATTCCAGTTTTCATCCCGTCATAAAAGTACTGTTGAGTCGCGCCATCACAAAGAACACGAAGCAGCAGAAAGCTCCGCGTTGCGAGCAGCGCAGTAAGACGTCACGATTATCGATCGCTTGACAAGCGCGCGGCGTTCCCGCTAGATGGCGTTGAGTGTATCTAGTTACTTCGTCAGTCGACTTGCTACTGTGGTTTTAGATAAGAGAGTACGCCGTACACGGCATCTTCACTCGGTTTTCGCTCCGAGTGACGACTCCCACGGTTTCTTAACTAAGGGACGAACAATTAGCCCGACTGTAATAGCAGGGTAAGCTGACGGTCAAGGGGACCATTTCTTCGTCCATCGACCTTTACCACGTCTAACTCAAGAGGACGAAGTACGGGCCAGATCCGACAATGGCAACGGAAGTTCTTCACGGTTGGGCCTGCGAACAAGGCCAGAGCAGGATCGACACGACCGCCAGTTTCTCCGGGCCCGTCTTCACGGTCTCGATCTACCTTGAAGGTGCGCACCTCTCCATCGACCGGAGGCCGATCTTCAGCAATTAGCGAGCGACCAAGGTCTCTCCCGACTGCACAGCGGCTGCCTCTGAGAGCACTTCCTCAGCAGAAGACCTACGGCATCGATGACTTCTTCATTAGATGAGAATTTCTTTCCACCGGGCCATGTTTTCAAATTTAAGAACAAAAAGATGTCGCACGGAGCCTAATCTGGTGAGTAAGGTGGATGCGGATTCGTGGATTTTTGCCATTGCGATTGTGGAAGTGAGCTGGCGCGTTCTTCGCCAATCGTGGCCGTTTATTTTTTAGCTCGGCGTTAAAACGGTCCAATAATGGCCATAACCTTTCTAGCCGACAAAACAGTCTTCGCCTTCTTTGGCGCACTTTCACCAGGCAGTATCCATCGCTTCGACTGTCTCTTTGTCTCGGGTGTATAGTGGTGGATCCAGGTTTCGTCCATGGTCACGGATCGACGCAAAAATTGCGTTTTTGGTCTTGGCCTTCTTGACCTTCAATTTTTTATGCAGTATGTTATGCACTCGTTCAGTAGAGATGCCCACAGCCTCAGCAATCTCACACACTTTTAATCGGCGGTCTTCCATTACCATATGATGGATTTTTTTACCATATCTGATGTGGTGACTTCAATTGGGCGTCCAGTGCGCGTTTCGGCTAAATTGCAGTTCATCCAAAATTTAAGAATTTTAAATTAATGGTTATATATAGTTGGTAAACCATTAAAAACACTAAGTACTGCTAAAAATTGGTCACGGAGAGCTATATTTATAGAGATTTTGGCATTTTTTCTGAAAATAGGTTAGATGAACTACAAAAAATATATAAATACCTGTTTCCGCGCTCCAATTGTATGTTTCCTTATTATATTTTAGCTAAAATAAGACATTACAACAACAAAAATGCTATTTCTACTATTTTGGATAAACTGCAATCCAGCCCGCGTTTCATCTTGAGTTGAGATTCGGCCACGTTTAAATTCATTTATCCAAAAATAAACAGTTTTCAACGAAGGAGCTGAGTCCCCATGAACTTCGTCTAACTCACTGCTTCAGATGAAAATGTTTTATCACTGCTCTAAACTCATTTTTATCCATTTTTGACTTCCTCACTTCAAACGACTACCAAAATTAAGCTAAGCGTTGCTTATGGAAAAAACTACGTAAGTGACACTTCTAGGTTATGTACTACAAAGTTCATTGTGGCGCCATCTCTTGGAATTTTACCAGACTTATCAAACGACCGTCGTATATAACCAAAATTTGGTTACAAAACAATAATAAACACAGACGATTGTTTAAAATTAAAATATCAACAAACTTTGATTAATAAAAAATGTTTATTACCTTAGAAAACTCTTCTTCGGGCCACGGCAATCCATTATACATAACATCAGGACTGATAAACTGTACCAAAAGTAACGCCACTAACGTCAAAGCATCCAAACTTACAGGACTTTTTTTTAACAAATTATCCCCTTGCAGTTCTTGATTATAACAACACGCTTTAATAACTAACAACAAATTTTCAATATTCGAATCAATCGCTTCACAACTCAAATCATTCGCCGCTTTCGGTCTCTTTTTCCCAGCGCCAATAATCCCCGAATGAAAAACCGACGAATGCCGTTGCGTCAGCATCATTGTCGTACTGTACTTATGATTTTTATACAACAACAAATCATTTGGATCTCTTGTCTTGTTGATTTCTTCATTAGGTTGTGCCCCAAACAACAAACTTTCTTTTTTAAACAAAGATCTTTCCAATAATTCGCGCAACGCTACAACGCGAGCCGGTTTCGAATACACAGTCAGTGTTGCCAACAGATCGCAAACAATTTTACACCCTTTTGTTTTGTGGATAGTGTCGTTGTCTTGGCAACACAAATAGAAGTAGTTGACGGTTGAGTTAACCAAACTAAATATTAAATTTGGGGAAAAATCTACGGGGACTTTTATAGAAATATATAAGATTTCCGCCATTAAATGGCGGACGTTTTTGTCAGTTTTGTCTTTGCCAAATTGGTTAGAAATGTTTAAAAGGTTTGCGAGAATCGCCTGGCTTATAATTTCAGGTTGAAGTGTGGATATTTGTTTGCCTTTTTCCCATTTTAGCAAGATTAATAAGTTCTGCCAAATTTCTAAATCGTTCTCAATGTTTTCTAATAAGGTTTGTTGTAATACTTTATTAAATATATTGACATGTCCGAAACTACTTTCATGTTTATTGTGTAAAATTATAGTGTGTATTAATTTGACAAGCATAGCAAGATGGTCGAAACTTTTAGCGTTTTTCAAAAGAAAACTTGCTGTTTTTACAGCAACAATTTGATTGTTTTTACCGATTAATATGATTATTCGAGTGGCTGTTTCATATTTTAACCGTTCAGGGCGTAAAAGTAAGTAATTTTGTAAGTCTGAAATATCTTTGGTTAAGGAAGTTAATAGTTTAATATTACAATTTGGGTCGTTTCTCAACAAAACATCAATTTCTTGCAAGACAAATTCTAAGATTTCCCGACTGTTTTCTTGAATTAAACTGTTTTGAGAATCATGAATACAATCAATTAATAAATTTATGATTTGATATGCGTCAATTTCACATTCTAATATTAACTTAACGGTTAATTCTTGTAAGTTTTTGGGCGAACCGAAATATCGACACCATTCAGGGACAAAATGAATCAATTTATATATAGTGTTACCTTTTAAAGTTGTTTTAAGGTTAGTACTCATCGCGTTTAGCAAAGTATGTGACATAGACGCCAATTGTAACAAAAAAGGAACGGCCGAAACTTTTTGCGCTTTCATTTCTGTATCAATAACATTAAACGGCTGTAAGCTCCACTCAAAAAGTTCAAGTAAGCTTGTTCGAATATCGCCAAAATGGCTGCCAGCTAAATGCCCCAAAATACCAACAACAGAGATTAATTTAGGCGCTTTTCTCCCCGTATCTATTGTCTTATGTTGGCAAAAATCTTTCAACCCGCAAGATAAAACCCGGGTTATAACAGTTTTGGGAAAACACGATCCCAAATGAGCAACTACCCAATCAAAATTAGGGCTATGTTTCACAGAAGTATCTAAAAGTGCGTTCATCCACGTTTCCGAATCACTATCCATCAAACAAGTTAAACATTGCGTGGTGATATCTATTAAAGTCCGCGTGGAACGACACCCCATCCACAATTGCAAAACTTCGTTCAAATTCGCGTTTATTACATGAGCCCGGCCCGAATACCGCGAACTTAACTCCCCTAACAATTCCAACGACCAAATACTAATAATTGGGGCCCAAGCTTCCGAGTTATTCGATATAAAACTACACAAAACTGAGTGAATTTCAGAGACGGTTGATTCTTCGCGCGAACACGATGTCGGCATTTCGCCCGTCGCGATTTCTGTCTCGATTCGGACGATGTAATTGTTAACTGCAATGTCGAAAACGGTGCGAAAGTATTCTAGAATTGCATCGCGGGCTGTTGGAAGTGTTTTTAATAAAGTTATCGCGGTTTTGGATAAATCTAAGGGGTTAGTTTTTTGCGTTGCTCCACTGATGAACGTGTTTAGCTCTGTAAGTATATCTCTTTCTGCTTGAAAATACATCTTGATGCTGCAAATATTAGTTTAATGTGTTACAAATATATTTATTGTGTTTAATACTTACATAAATTAATAATAATCTTGATGTTTTTTATATTATTTTAACCTCATTGTTCAAACATCAAAATAATCTGCTTTACCGGCAGAGTCAGGCAGTCTGCAAGATTTTCACACTGAAACACTCAAAGCAAACAATTATTGTCTTTTTTCAACTAAATTTACTGTTTTATATAATTATAATACTCTAAATATCATTGTATACACTTATAATTAACTGTAAATGTCTGCAAAGTTCAATAAAATACTTGAACACTTGTAAAAACGATTAAATATCAATAATAATCGCTAATATTCTGAAAAATCTTGAAATAAAACTGTTGCTGCCATCTTACAGAATATGATTGAACTTTTATTAAATGACTTCCGGTTTCAGTCGAAGTACACTCCCACAAAAAGTACAGATAAAAATTTCAGAAATTATTTACAAAAAACAGATTTTTACAAAATTAATAACTATAAAAAAGTAATTAACATTTGTTATTGAATATATATTTAAGTATACAGTACATGTTTTGCTTGTTTTAAATAAATTTTTAATATTTTACAACTTTCAAACAGCAGCCATATTTGAAGAGAAGTGTACTCATTTTTGTTACATATATAAACGTATAATCTGTCAAAAAGTAAAATGTTTCTAATAATAAAAATAACGTTAATAAGATTATTAATATAAACATTAATAATTTTTTGTTATATAGTATGAAATAAGAATTCTAATGGTATAAATGTTTTAATAATTGGTTATATATTAAAAGAAATATGAATATCTGATTTTGCAAATTATTTGATGGTAAATGTACCGGATATAGTAATATTTAAGCATTTTAACTTAAATCTCAGCTGTCAAATATGTTGAATATGTGCAAAAATTGATAAATTATTAATTGATATGGCAATTTTTATGTGTTTTATCAATCAACAAAACATTTTAGATGTTTTTAGAACAATTTTATACGAATAACAAGTATTTTAAAGGTATGTTACACATAAAAACAAACTACAAACGGTTTTTAAGTCATTTTAACGTAAAAAATTAATGTTTTGAGATACATTAAAATAGTTTAAACACATTTTAAGTAAATTAGAAGACAAATACACAATTTTAAAAGCAAAGATTATAGATATACATTCACAAAACATACAAAAATCTAAAATGCCGTAATTTCGGAAATCGCGTTTCTCCAAATTTATCAACTTTCGTAACAACATCTTCGAATTATGTCGACTTCCTGTGGGCCCTCAACACGCAGAAGGACCGTAAAGATGCCCTAATTCCTTGTATCCACAAGAGTTTATAGGTTATACATAGTTTGCCAGCCGAATGTTTTTGCGACGTACATGATTTTTAACCACACTTTTCAGCTGTCAATTAAATATTTTTATTAAAAAATCAACATTTTAAACAAATTTTAA
Organism: Harpalus rubripes; assembly: GCA_963082715.1. Taxonomy (NCBI): domain Eukaryota; kingdom Metazoa; phylum Arthropoda; class Insecta; order Coleoptera; family Carabidae; genus Harpalus; species Harpalus rubripes. The sequence goes on from OY720459.1 coordinate 56,563,951, forward strand.
GTATAAATAAATGATTTTCAGTTAATTTTATGAATTTCTTGTAAATTTCAGCCTAATTAATAACCAAATAACACTAAAATTGTGTATGGGATTAAAATATAATTTAGCTGTTTTGAATAAAATGAAACCGTTTTATAGTTTTTTGAACATATGTATTCATTAAATAAACATACCAGTTACAAAATAAAAGGTAAAATGTACAGCTAAATAAAGATTTCTAAATTTATTACAATTATACACAAATCCTACAACTTTTATTCGTAAATATCTTCTTTGTCTGCGACATACCTAACAATATCTGCCGGTCTTAAAAGTTTTTCTGCATCTCCATCAGGTATTTCGAAACCTAAACCCAACAAAAAACATATAAAACTTTATAAAAATATTTAAATTCAATGCGTTCTTACCGAATTCATCTTCCATGGCCATGATAACCTCAACATGGTCGAGCGAATCCAATCCCAGATCGTTGATAAAATGTGAATCCAGCTTCAACTAAAACAGATAAACAATGTTCGTGTATTGCACTAAACTACAGCATTCTACAGAGGCTTGTGTTCAAACCTTATCGGGGCAAACTTTATCGTATAGTTTGAGAACCAAAAGAACCCTATCGGTTATAAGTTTGAGCGTAAGAGGATCCTTGGCACTGTAATTGCGAATTTGGAACCCAAGCCTCTGTAAAATAAAACACGTTGTTGAAATACCTTATCGGCAGTGACTTTGTCATATGATGAGCAAACTTTCAACACACGATCTCGGATTTGATCCAAAGTTGGTTTTGTTAATGCCTCGGCATACAGGCGCACTTGAATCTGATAAAATCAATTATATAACTACCATTTTGAGGTTAGGGTTACTCAATCACATTAATTTGTTATTAATTGTGTTAATAAACTATGAAATAATGCATTATTTTTGTTTTATTAAACTTTTAAATGGAATATAATTGTTGTATTGTAATAAAACTTACCTGTCCGCAATTTAAAATGCCAGTTTGAGATTTGCAATTTTCTTGCAAGAATAACAGTTTATTTACGGCCAAAGGAGTCGTGCGCGTTGCAAAATGTCTTATAAGGGCTGTTTGTCTCGTTACGGCACGAATACTTTTCACAATTCCTGCCATTTTATAATATTAATGTCTAAACGTGATGACCGCAAAAGCAGAACACTAAAGCTGTCAATGTTGCCAATCGCTTCTATCGCCCTTTCTCTATTTTTATCTATTCCATGACACAGAACAATTCCTAGTCCTTTTTACAAGGAATATATCAAAATTTTGTTTATTATTCAGTGTTTTACGAATAGATTACGTATAATATTTAATAGAGAAACGTGATTTGTGAAATGAAATGAGCTAATCTCAGACCGTACCATACGGAAAGAAAAGGAAAAGCAGAATAAAACATGGATGAAACGACTGCGGTTTAGTTCGTTCCGCGACGTTTCGCGAATATATGTGATATAAATTAAGTTATAATAGTTTAATTGTGATATCCCCTATATAAAAATAAATTATTGACTCTCGTTGACTAGTGAAACAAGTGTTGTTATAAAAAATAAAATGTCTAGTGACACCAGCCCTAGCCTTTTGAACAACTTGCGCTGCTTTCGCATCCAGAAGAAACCATCCCTCAATCATTCCAACGACAATGGCCCCCTTGACACCTGTAAGTCATTGTTATCTAACCCCTAATTGTTGTCTAATACAAGGTGCTTGTAGCGACCGATTGCAGCCCTGTACAATCGGCTCAGCTGGTTCGCAGGCGAATCAAACCCATTCTTGACTCGGATTCAGACGGGGACGTGATCCTTGCGGCTCAGACAGCCACCCCGGGGTCATCGATGGACAACGACAATAGCAACAGTTCTACTAGCAACGACTACGCAGAGAAAGGGCAACAGATTCGCATCTTGATGGAGACTTTTCCCAATCATGACATCATGGTTAGAAACGTTGATTTCTTTCGCGTTTTTGTTCTATTTAAAATGTTATTTAGGTGCTGCAAGATACTTTACTAAGACACGACTGGAATGCACAGTCTGCGATCAATGATTTGTTAGAAAATAATCCAAACGGGACGAAGAAAAGAGTCATTCAGAGGAACAATCTTTCCAAGAAAAAAGGTTAGTGCATTTCGCAATATTATAAATGATTACTTACATTAGTTTTTTTTGTAAAACATGACGTGTAACCCCAAAAAAAATGCCAAAAATCTGCATAATTTAACATAAAACAAATCAAAAAGTTGATATACCTAAGTTTTTTTGCTTAAATTAGCTTTAAAATGTGCTTTTTTATCGTAATTGTAATATAATAATAACAATTAAAACAAATGCAGTGGCGCCATCCGTGGCAAAACGCCAAACTTTTTGCAATTTTTGGTTTGTGTCTACGGTGAAGTTCAACAGTTTTCACACAGGTGTCGCTAAAAGGAAACGTCCATCTTGGCCTTAAAAAGCAACAATAACATTTGCGCTGCTGTTGCACGTGTCAAATATCACCAGTTTTAATTTTGGCGTGTTAAAAAGATAAAATAAACTAAGAATTTACCACAAATAATGTCTTGTTGTTATAAAAATAGAATATGTACTTAAATTTTTTGACATACCAAATGTTGAAGAGAGGCGTCATCAGTGGTTTACAAACATTGAAAGAGCCGATATTTAATCGAAATATGCAATGTATTGTGAAAATTTGTTGTTGAAATTAACATTTTCCATTATTACAGAAACATTTTGTAGATAACCAATAATTTGACATTGCCGATATTACAGTTATTGTTGCTTTTCAAGACCAAGATGGCCGCCATGACGGTCCTTGCCGTCAAAAAATACGGAAATAATCAGTGTTTTAAACATTTATTAACAATTTACACAAGTCTCAAACTACAAAAACCACTTTTTCCGTCTAGTGAAGCGAAGAAAAACCGAAGTCGATTCCGATGACAGCGATTTCGGTGGTCGCGAATACAGCGACACCCGCGTTTTCGATTCGGACGAAGACAGCGACTTAGAAATTTCCAATGAATTGACGGGCGATAAGAAACGTGTGTTTGAATTTTTAAACACCGCTAGAGCGAATGAACTTCGTCTTATGTCGTCTTGTAGTCAAAAAAAGGTTGATGCTTTGATAGCACTTCGGCCGTTTAAAGATTGGTGCGATTTGGTGACGAAAATTAAGGACAGCAAGCAGTTGACGCCTGATCTACTCAACTCGGCACAACAGGTAGGAACTTTTTATTTATTTTCAAAAGTTTCAGGGGCGGAGTTTAGAATAGGGTCCAGCTTTAAATTTTAGTTCTTACGTATCGTCACAGATGACGCTACTAGTTTCTTGCACAAATATTGACATTTGATGAAAAATATGTGTATACATCTAAAATCACTTCAAATTACAATAAAAAGGTAAAAAAATACTTGTTATTATGAATATATTTTCCATTTATTGCTTATTCAAGTCTATATAATCACAAATTTCTTGAAATATTCGTTAATTTTTCAGTGAGACATGCATGAGAATCAAGAACACATTTTATTAGATAAACCCATCAAATCATCATAAATTCTTGCTTCCAAGCCCTAATTTGGGTTTATTTTATTGAATAGAAGGGTAATGTACCGATATGTAGTTATTTAAATGCATTATGTGTTTGGACCGTATTCTATACTTTGGCCTAGGTTTTTATTTATTTTCAAAAGTTAGGTTAGGTTTTTATTTACTTTCAAAAGTTTCAATGTTTATTTATCTTTAGGTTATGTTAGGTTTTTATTTATTTCCAAAAGTTAGGTTATGTTAGGTTTTTATTTATTTCCAAAAGTTAGGTTATGCTAGGTTTATATTTATTTGCAAAAGTTAGGTTATGTTAGGTTTATATTAATTTCCAAAAGTTAGGTTATGTTAGGTTTATATTTATTTGCAAAAGTTAGGTTATGTTAGGTTTATATTTATTTTCAAAACTTAGGTTATGTTAGGTTTATATTTATTTTCAAAAGTTAGGTTAGATTTTTATTTACTAAAGTTTCAATGTTTAATTATTTTTAGGTTATGTTAGGTTTTTATTTATTTTCAAAAGTTAGGTTATGTTAGGTTTTTATTTATTTTCAAAAGTTTCAGTGTTTAATTATCTCTAGGTTCTTACAACTCGTTCAAACGTGCAACAACTAATGCACCGTTGCACCAATCTCGCGCAACAGATGGAGCGCGCAGTTGCGCAGGGCGCCGGAGTCCAGGTGCAACCAAAAATCCTTTCCCCTATTCTCAAACTAACCAATTATCAAATGGTCGGCCTTAACTGGCTCGCCGTGATGCACCAACAAGGCGTCAACGGCATCCTCGCCGACGAAATGGGTCTAGGAAAAACAGTTCAAGTCATCGCATTTTTATCTCATTTAAAAGAAACAGGTCTTAGCAAGGGCACACATCTTGTTGTTGTACCCAGTTCGACTTTAGATAATTGGCGGGCGGAGTTCGAACGCTGGTCGCCGAGTTTAGAAGTTTTTGTTTATTACGGCAGCACCGAGGAACGGAGAATGGTTAGAATCGATTGGTCTCGGGGCGGTTTAATGAACACAGACGTCGTTTTGACAACTTATACAATGGTTGCTTCAAGTCCCGAAGAACGCAAAATGTTTAGAGTCACTCAAATGCATTATGTTGTTTTCGACGAGGCGCATATGCTAAAAAACATGAACACACAAAGATATGAAAATTTAATTCGCATAAAAGCAATGAACAGAATTTTATTAACAGGGACGCCATTACAAAATAATTTATTAGAGTTGATGTCTTTACTTATTTTTGTTATGCCGACGATGTTTGCCGGAAAAACCGACGACCTTAAATCATTATTTCAAAAAAACGCTAAAAATAATTCATCGGGTGATGGAAACGATGACTTACCTGCATTCGAGCGCGAACAAATCGCCCAAGCCAAACGAATCATGAAACCATTTGTCTTGCGTCGTTTAAAACGCGACGTTTTACAAGAACTCCCAACAAAAACCGACAAAATGGTTCAAATACCAATGTACCAAACACAAAAACAAAAATATGAAGATTTAATCCGTAACCTACAAAACTCCGAAGGACAATTATGCGCCAGTAGCGATTACAGCGGAATGGCAATGATGACAGATCTGAGAAAACTCGCCAACCATCCATTATTAATGCGTTATCACTACAAATACGAAGACTTACCAAAAATGGCCGACAGACTCGCCGCTGATCCATTTTACAAAGAAACTAAAAAGGAATACATCATTGAAGATCTTGCGTGTATGTCAGACTTCGAAATACATAACCTAACAAAAGATTTCAAGTCGATTTCCGGGTATAAACTTCCGGATAGTTTGATATTATTGAGCGGGAAATTTCAATATTTGGACAAAATATTACCGGAATTACATCTCGGCAAACATCGAGTTTTAATATTTTCCCAGTTTGTCATAATGTTGAATATACTTGAAGAATACATGAAAATTCGTAAACACACTTATCTCCGATTGGACGGCCAAACCCCAGTGGCCTTACGGCAAGAATTAATCGACGAATACAGCGCGGATGATTCAATTTTTGTGTTTTTATTGTCAACTAAAGCTGGAGGACTGGGAATAAATTTAACAGCGGCTGATACCGTTATAATACACGACATTGATTTCAACCCGTATAATGACAAACAAGCGGAAGACAGATGCCACCGAATGGGGCAACTAAGACCTGTCTCGATCTATAGATTAATTTCCAAAGGGACTATTGAGGAAGGCATGTTTCAAATCGCGCAAGAAAAACTAAAACTAGAACGAGAAATCACTGCAGACGGTAAGAAAATTATTTTTTTAAAACATTATTTATTTAAATGTTCAATTGTAGAAAACGAGTCAACTGAGCTGAAATCCGTTGTCCGCCTCTTAACTCTAGCTCTAGGGGTGGACAGCCAAAGGGCTTCGGCCCTTATGACATCCCCGAAGAAGAAGTCGTGAGTTTTACAAACGTTTATTTTACAGGAAAACCAAAGACCAAGTATTTTCCGTATTTATTAATTATTTTTCTATTTTATCTCCGATGCTTGGCCTGAGATGTTTCTTTTAGTTCTTTGTTACTGCACAGTTACTTAAAAATAAAACTCCATTTTCTATATTTCAGACTAGTTTTTATTTGTTGTACAATCTTAGAAATATAAATATAATATGTAAATAAAACTTTGTTGAGACGGTTTTGAGATTTGGAAATGAGTTGATTTATATTTTGAACCCCGTACAACACGATTTTCGTGTTAATTTGAAGATAATTTAAACCGTTGAGAAATTCTTATCAAAATAAAATGAATGTTTTTGCGGCAAATTTTTTCAAAAATTTCGACTTGTTTTCCGGAATCCCTAAAGACTTTTTGACACTTTTAAAATATTAATATATCAAATCAACCCTCCACAGTTCGTTTTTGCAATAATTAACTTTATATATTTAACCTAAATCGAGATATTAATCGATTTATAACCTCACTTTTTTAACAAAAAATGTACTATTTTGAACCCGGTTTTCAAGAGTTTTTAATTAAAAATTTAACCACTTTTATACCCAAAATAAACAAATCGACCCTCTAAAGTTCATTTTTACAAAAATAAATACTTTAGTTTTAACCCAAATCAAGATATTTACCGATTTATAACCTCACATTTTTAACTAAAAATGTACAACTTTGAACCCGGATTTCAAGAGTTTTTAACCGGAAATTTAACCATTTTTATACATAAAATATACAAATCGACCCTCTAAAGTTTATTTTTGCAAAAATAAACACTTTGGTTTTAACCGAAGTCGCCATATTGACCGATTTATAACCTCACATTTTTAGCTAAAAATGTACAATTTTGAACCCGATTTTCAAGAGTTTTTAACCAAATATTTAACCACTTTTATACCCAAAATATACAAATTGACCCTCTAAAGCTCATTTTTACAAAAATAAATACTTTAGTTTTAACCCAAATCGAGATATTGACAGATTTATAACCTCACATTTTTAGCAAAAAATGTGCAATTTTGAACCCGGATTTCAAGAGTTTTTAACTAGAAATTTAACCACTTTTATACAGGAAATATACAAACTGTCCCTCTAAAGTTCATTTTTGCAAAAATAAATACTTTAGTTTTAACCGAAACCGAGATATAAACCGATTTATAACCTCACTTTTTTAGCCAAAAATGTACTATTTTGAACCCGGGTTTTAAGAGTTTTTAACCAAAATTTTAACCACTTTTATATCCAAAATATACAAATCGACCCTCTAAAGTTCATTTTTGCAAAAATAAAAACTAGTTTTAACCCAAATCAAGATATTTACCGATTTATAACCTCACTTTTTTAGCCAAAAATGTACAATTTTGAACCCGGGTTTTAAGAGTTTTTAACCAAAAATTTAACCACTTTTATACCCAAAATATACAAATCAACCCTCTAAAATACATTTTTGCAAAAATCAACATTCTATCTTTAACCGAAACTGATATATTGAACCATTTTTGGTTGAAACTAAAAATGTAAACATGCATGAACTGTTTGAAATATCTTCAGATTAACACTAAAATCGTGTTGTACGAGGGTTAAAATATAAATTGACTCACACCTGCGAAACTAGTAGCCATCATTTGCACTATATCGTCTATAATCCCCCTTAGCTTCAAGAGTTCCATCAGTTTTCCGCCCGATGGCGCTAACAACCGACATCCGTCTCATCCGTTGAAGTCTGTGCCCTTTACTGAACAAATAATCTAAAATGTGTTCATCAAATTCGTTTTCGTATTCAATTTGCATCGGCACTAATTGATGATGAAGTCTCGGCCGATCAATTGCTGTCTACAATTAAAACATAACCTCAAAATGTCAAACTTTAATTGTTTAAAACATACCTGAAGATCATCTCCTAATAGGAGGTGTCTTACTAAAACTTGACAGACACTTGAGACGATCCGAACGCCTCCAGCGCCACCAATAAGAAGCTTAACTTCACTGGCATCCTCATTGGTAACTATGGTTGGTAACATTGCTGTGAGGGGTGTTTTATGTGGTGATATTATATTGGCAACACTGGGAGCAAGTTTATAGGGATTTTGTTGTTCAACAAACGAAAAATCAGACATTGTATTATTTAAAATTATACCATTAGACTTGAAAAGCGCGCCAAACAAAGTATTAATTGATTCTGTTACACAGATGGCGTCACCATCTTCCGATAAAATATTAAAATGAAACGTTCCAAACTCTGTTTTTTTCAAATATTCTCCACCATATGATTTATAATTATTACTAGTGGGTTTTTTTAATTGTTTACTAATATTTTTTAAAGTTTTTTCATCAAACATTTCAGAAATAGTGTTTAAAACATGTGGACTATTTGTCGGGTCGCCGAGTTTTGTGCGGTATCCATACGCGTATTTTAAAGTTTCGACATATTTATACCATTTATCTAATTCTGTATCGTTTTTACAGTCGCAAAACTCGTTTAAAATGCGCAGAACAAACAACATTATTGCCCCTGAACATGGAGGAGGAGTCGTGAACACTTTTAACCTCAATTTGTCAAAATTTGCCTGTAATGGCTCCAGCCATTTTGTAGAATAAGACTTCATGTCGTCTTCTTGGATAATTCCGCCGGCATCTTGTATGTCTTTTACGAATTTTTTCGTCAGTTCGCCGTCATATAAAACGTGGGGGCCATTTTTACTGATTAACTCTAAAGTTTTGGTAAGATCTTCGCGGAAAATGGTACGTATTTGAGGTTTAGACATTCCGGAAAATGGATCCACGAGAATTTGCCTAAAATGTTAGGTTAGAATAGTGAAAATCAAGATAAAAACTGTAAGTACTTTAGATTTTTAGTGCGAAATATCTGTTTTTCTACTTGTTGTAAGCCGTAATATGTAAACGGTTGGACTTTGATTCCTTCTGAGCATAATTTTAAAACAGGTTCGAAAAGCTGAGACCAGGGAAGTTTTCCGTATCGTTTATGTAGCTCCCAATAACCTATAATAAAATATAAATAGAGTGTATATTTTGTGTGCATGTATCTACCTTTTAGGCATCCAGGTACAGCGGCAGCCTTCCCCCCAAACAGAGCCTCCTTTTGGTCCTTAAACATCCCTGGGTGGGCCCCTTTCGGAGCCGTTTCTCTAGCTAAAAGCACGCGTACTTTTCGTTCCTTTTTACTGTATATAGTCGCTACAAATCCACCTCCAATTCCGAGTCTCGCTGGGTGCTTCGCCCCTGCACAGAGTAACGTAGCAACCGCTGCATCTGTCACGGAGCCCCCTAAGGAAAGAATGCGAAGCCCTATACCGGCACATTGGTGACAAGATGCTGTGATAGCTGTTTTTTTGTATATGTTAAATGCTCCTTGGCCACCAGGTTCTTGCCCTATGTGAAATAAAGACAGGGATAAATGCATTTTTGATGTTTATTTATTGTTTTGTTTTAAAATTTGACAAGTGTCATTTTTGAATTAAACCTCCATTTTGTCAATGTTGCCAATAGTTGCATGCAAAATTTCTGAACTCGAAACTCAGTCGGTAATACAGAATATTAGTTCGGTAGTTTTGGCGCTGTTCAGAATTTATACATTATATTATTATTATATTTTTGATTACAATCCTGTAAAAAGGAGCAAAAAAATCCTTTCAACATTATGATGTCTTTCATTTCCTTTAATTTTGTCCGATGCATTTTATTTTGCTCACAGCTCCTCAACGTTTTAAATTATCTTCAAATTAACGCAAAATTCGTGTTCTACGGGGTTTAAAATATAAATTCACTCATTTCCAAAACTTAAAACCGTCTGGACTAAGTTTTATTTAATTATTTGTAAGACAACACCCGTTGCGAGTTTTTCACAATTCTTCGAAAACATGAAAACTTTTATTTGATAATTAATCCGGCTGAAATTTACAAGACACATATAAAATTAACCGAAAATCTTTTATTTATACTTAAAATTGGTTGTAAAGGTATAATTTTTATTAAAAATATTTAGAATGACATTTAAATTTGAGGTTAAATGTACTAACCAATCTGCATAACATTCAGCTACCGCACCGCTCTTTAAAATAATTTATATTTAAATTATGCTGTATAGCACAATTATTTTATATTTATTATATTCCTTATGGCTTATAGATGTGTAAAATATATGCAAATGATTTTATTTAGCTTTAATGAATATTTTGGCGTTCAAACTGAGCGATACATTTTTGTGTTAGACAATTGGCAACACTACCACAAATACTAGCAGTGCCATCTTGTAGCACAACTGCAAACGATACATTTTTGTGTTGGACATTTGGCAACCCTTCTCTTTTGCACTTTGTTGAAGTTTTCTAATGGTATCCAGCAAACAGAAAAGAAAAGAGTACTTTAAAATAATATATACATAAATTATACTGTATAGTACAATTATTTTATATTTATTGTAATACATATGGCCTATAAACGCGTAAAATATATGCAAATCATTTTATTTAGCTTTAATTAATATTTTGCTATGGACAGAATTCAGAATTTTTGTGCTCAACTGGTGGCAACATTGACAATATGGCGACTAGTTTTTATAACAAGAAAGACGACAACAATCAATGAAAATATTAAATTATAAACGTATGACAATGATTAGAGTTATGAAACTTAAGATGTATGTAAATAAAGATACGGGGAATGTGTATTAAATAATAAAAATGTTCTATATTTTTACTCGTTGACGGTAGCAAATGTAGTGACATTAAAATGACAGAGTTTTGTGAACAATACGTAATATATTTGTGATTTCGTTTGCTACAAGTGTTGTTTATTGTTGTGAACAGTTGTACGAAGCTGCTGTGCAGACGGGCGGACAAACAGACTTCGCTTGTCGTGATCCTGGAGCTGTTGAACTTGTGAAACTTCTCGAACGATTGCCCGAAGACAGCGTGTGAAAATGGGGCCCTGCAACCGTGAGGAGTCGCCGAGTAGACGGACAGCGGGACAGACATTACAACTTGAAGCTGTTAAGGTAGGAAAAGTTTTTTTTTATGAAGTTTATAACCTCCAATTACTCGAAATTCTAACGAGTTAACCAATACTCGAAATGTCAGTCATACAGCGTTTATTTTTTCAAGTAAAGTACCCCTTCTGTGCCCTTCAGAGTTTTGGTAATTTTTATATAAATGCAATGTTAAATAATTACCTCGGATATAAGATTTCAAATTTTTAACTCTGTTAATTTAGGAAATGTTCAAAATAAGTCGAATTTTTTTCAAGTAAAGTACCCCTTCTGTGCCCCCCAGAGCTTAGGTAATTTTTATATGAATGCAATGTTAAATGATTACCTCGGATATAAGATTTCATATTTTTAGCTCTGTTAGTTTAGGAAATATTCAAAATAAGTCGATTTTTTTCAAGTAAAGTACCCCTTCTGTGCCCCCCAGAGATTTGGTAATTTATATATATGAATGTAATGTTAAACAATTACCTCGGATATAAGATTTCATATTTTTAGTTCTGTTTAGGAAATATTCAAAATAAGTCGAATTTTTTTCAAGTAAAGTACCCCTTCTGTGCCCCCCAGAGATTTGGAAATTTTTATATGAATGTAATGTTAAATAATTACCTCGGATATAAGATTTCATATTTTTAGCTCTGTTAGTTTAGGAAATATTCAAAATAAGTCGAATTTTTTTCAAGTAAAGTACCCCTTCTGTGCACCCCAGAGATTTGGTAATTTTTATATGAATGTGATGTTAAATAATTACCTCGGATATAAGATTTCATATTTTTAGTTCTGTTAGTTTAGGAAATATTCAAAATAAGTCGATTTTTTTTCAAGTAAAGTACCCCTTCTGTGCCCCCCAGAGATTTGGTAATTTTTATATGAATGTAATGTAAAACAATTACCTCGGATATAAGATTTCATATTTTTAGCTCTGTTAGTTTAGGAAATATTCAAAATAAGTCGAATTTTTTTCAAGTAAAGTACCCCTTCTGTGCCCCCCAGAGATTTGGTAATTTTTATATGAATGTAATGTTAAATAATTACCTCGGACATAAGATTTCATATTTTTAGTTCTGTTAGTTTAGGAAATATTCAAAATAAGTCGATTTTTTTTCAAGTAAAGTACCCCTTCTGTGCCCCCCAGAGATTTGGTAATTTTTATATGAATGTAATGTAAAACAATTACCTCGGATATAAGATTTCATATTTTTAGCTCTGTTAGTTTAGGAAATATTCAAAATAAGTCGAATTTTTTTCAAGTAAAGTACCTCTTCTGTGCCCCCCAGAGATTTGGTAATTTTTATATGAATGTAATGTTAAATAATTACCTCGGACATAAGATTTCATATTTTTAGCTCTGTTAGTTTAGGAAATATTCAAAATAAGTCGATTTTTTTTCAAGTAAAGTACCCCTTCTGTGCCCCCCAGAGATTTGGTAATTTTTATATGAATGTAATGTAAAACAATTACCTCGGATATAAGATTTCATATTTTTAGCTCTGTTAGTTTAGGAAATATTCAAAATAAGTCGAATTTTTTTCAAGTAAAGTACCCCTTCTGTGCCCCCCAGAGATTTGGTAATTTTTATATGAATGTAATGTTAAATAATTACCTCGGACATAAGATTTCATATTTTTAGCTCTGTTAGTTTAGGAAATATTCAAAATAAGTCGATTTTTTTTCAAGTAAAGTACCCCTTCTGTGCCCCCCAGAGATTAGGTAATTTTTATATGAATGTAATGTTAAACAATTACCTCGGATATAAGATTTCATATTTTTAGCTCTGTTAGTTTAGGAAATATTCAAAATAAGTCGATTTTTTTTCTAGTAAAGTACCCCTTCTGTGCCCCCCAGAGATTTGGTAATTTTTATATGAATGTAATGTTAAATAATTACCTCGGATATAAGATTTCATATTTTTAGCTCTGTTAGTTTAGGAAATATTCAAAATAAGTCGATTTTTTTCAAGTAAAGTACCCCTTTTGTGCCCCCCAGAGATTTGGTAATTTTTATATGAATGTAATGTTAAACAATTACCTCGGATATAAGATTTCATATTTTTAGCTCAGTTAGTTTAGGAAATATTCAAAATAAGTCGAATTTTTTTGAAGTAAAGTATCCCTTCTGTGCCCCCCAGAGATTTGGTAATTTTTATATGAATGTAATGTAAAACAATTACCTCGGATATAAGATTTCATATTTTTAGCTCTGTTAGTTTAGGAAATATTCAAAATAAGTCGATTTTTTTTCAAGTAAAGTACCCCTTCTGTGCCCCCCAGAGATTTGGTAATTTTTATATGAATGTAATGTAAAACAATTACCTCGGATATAAGATTTCATATTTTTAGCTCTGTTAGTTTAGGAAATATTCAAAATAAGTCGAATTTTTTTCAAGTAAAGTACCCCTTCTGTGCCCCCCAGAGATTTGGTAATTTTTATATGAATGTAATGTTAAATAATTACCTCGGACATAAGATTTCATATTTTTAGCTCTGTTAGTTTAGGAAATATTCAAAATAAGTCGATTTTTTTTCAAGTAAAGTACCCCTTCTGTGCCCCCCAGAGATTAGGTAATTTTTATATGAATGTAATGTTAAACAATTACCTCGGATATAAGATTTCATATTTTTAGCTCTGTTAGTTTAGGAAATATTCAAAATAAGTCGATTTTTTTTCTAGTAAAGTACCCCTTCTGTGCCCCCCAGAGATTTGGTAATTTTTATATGAATGTAATGTTAAATAATTACCTCGGATATAAGATTTCATATTTTTAGCTCTGTTAGTTTAGGAAATATTCAAAATAAGTCGAATTTTTTTCAAGTAAAGTATCCTTTCTGTGCCCCCCAGCGATTTGGTAATTTTTATATGAATGTAATGTTAAATAATTACCTCGGATATAAGATTTCATATTTTTAGCTCTGTTAGTTTAGGAAATATTCAAAATAAGTCGATTTTTTTTCAAGTAAAGTACCCCTTCTGTGCCCCCCAGAGATTTGGTAATTTTTATATGAATGTAATGTTAAATAATTACCTCGGACATAAGATTTCATATTTTTAGTTCTATTAGTTTAGGAAATATTCAAAATAAGTCGATTTTTTTTCAAGTAAAGTACCCCTTCTGTGCCCCCCAGAGATTTGGTAATTTTTATATGAATGTAATGTAAAACAATTACCTCGGATATAAGATTTCATATTTTTAGCTCTGTTAGTTTAGGAAATATTCAAAATAAGTCGAATTTTTTTCAAGTAAAGTACCCCTTCTGTGCCCCCCAGAGATTTGGTAATTTTTATATGAATGTAATGTTAAATAATTACCTCGGACATAAGATTTCATATTTTTAGCTCTGTTAGTTTAGGAAATATTCAAAATAAGTCGATTTTTTTTCAAGTAAAGTACCCCTTCTGTGCCCCCCAGAGATTTGGTAATTTTTATATGAATGTAATGTAAAACAATTACCTCGGATATAAGATTTCATATTTTTAGCTCTGTTAGTTTAGGAAATATTCAAAATAAGTCGAATTTTTTTCAAGTAAAGTACCCCTTCTGTGCCCCCCAGAGATTTGGTAATTTTTATATGAATGTAATGTTAAATAATTACCTCGGACATAAGATTTCATATTTTTAGCTCTGTTAGTTTAGGAAATATTCAAAATAAGTCGATTTTTTTTCAAGTAAAGTACCCCTTCTGTGCCCCCCAGAGATTAGGTAATTTTTATATGAATGTAATGTTAAACAATTACCTCGGATATAAGATTTCATATTTTTAGCTCTGTTAGTTTAGGAAATATTCAAAATAAGTCGATTTTTTTTCAAGTAAAGTACCTCTTCTGTGCCCCCCAGAGATTTGGTAATTTTTATATGAATGTAATGTTAAATAATTACCTCGGATATAAGATTTCATATTTTTAGCTCTGTTAGTTTAGGAAATATTCAAAATAAGTCGATTTTTTTCAAGTAAAGTACCCCTTTTGTGCCCCCCAGAGATTTGGTAATTTTTATATGAATGTAATGTTAAACAATTACCTCGGATATAAGATTTCATATTTTTAGCTCAGTTAGTTTAGGAAATATTCAAAATAAGTCGAATTTTTTTGAAGTAAAGTATCCCTTCTGTGCCCCCCAGCGATTTGGTAATTTTTATATGAATGTAATGTTAAATAATTACCTCGGATATAAGATTTCATATTTTTAGCTCTGTTAGTTTAGGAAATATTCAAAATAAGTCGAATTTTTTTCAAGTAAAGTATCCTTTCTGTGCCCCCCAGCGATTTGGTAATTTTTATATGAATGTAATGTTAAATAATTACCTCGGATATAAGATTTCATATTTTTAGCTCTGTTAGTTTAGGAAATATTCAAAATAAGTCGATTTTTTTTCAAGTAAAGTACCCCTTCTGTGCCCCCCAGAGATTTGGTAATTTTTATATGAATGTAATGTTAAATAATTACCTCGGATATAAGATTTCAAATATTTAGCTCTGTTAGTTTAGGAAATATTCAAAATAAGTCGAATTTTTTTCAAGTAAAGTATCCCTTCTGTGCCCCTTAGAGATTTGGTAATTTGTATATGAATGTAATATTAAATAATTACCTCGGATATAAGATTTCATATTTTTAGCTCTGTTAGTTTAGGAAATATTCAAAATAAGTCGAATTTTTTTCAAGTAAAGTACCCCTTCTGAGCCCCCCAGAGGTTTGGTAATATTTATATGAATGCAATGTTAAATAATTAACTTAGATGTCATGTTTCATATTTTTATCTGTGTTAGTTTAGGAGATATTTAAAAAAAGTCGATTTGCAAAAACGGTGCCCATCATTATGATTGTCAAGTATGTAGGCCATAATTATTACCATAATGTTCCCCACTTCAATAACGTCGAGTGCATATTGATTTTCTGACAGAGAAAGATATATTGTAAGACAGAGACAACACGACATAGAATAACACAGACCGGAGTGAACATTCACTCGGAAATATTTGTTCATTTTAGACGAAGAGGTGAATATATAACTATTTCATTCTAATGAACTCTTCTTATTACTGTAATTTTTATTGGGAAACGTGGTGTTCAGTCCACGCGTGTACATATCTCGGTGATCAAAGAGTAGTACACACAGGAGTGAACACCATGTTTCCTAATAAAAATTACAGTAATAAGAAGAGTTCATTAGAATGAAGTAGTTATATATTCACCTCTTCGTCTAAAATGAACAAATATTTCCGAGTGAATGTTCACTCCGGTCTGTGTTATTCTATGTCGTGTTGTCTCTGTCTTACAATATATCTTTCTCTGTCAGAAAATCAATATGCACTCGACGTTATTGAAGTGGGGAACATTATGGTAATAATTATGGCCTACATACTTGACAATCATAATGATGGGCACCGTTTTTGCAAATCGACTTTTTTTAAATATTTCCTAAACTAACACAGATAAAAATATGAAACTTGACATCTAAGTTAATTATTTAACATTGCGTTCATATAAAAAGTACCAAATCTCTGAGGGGCTCAGAAGGGGTACTTTACTTGAAAAAAATTCGGTTTTTCTTGAATATTTCCTAAACTAACGGAGATAAAAATCTGAAATCTTATATCCGAGGTAATTATTTAACATTGCATTCATATAAAAATTACCAAACGTTTGGGGGGCTCAGAAGGGGTACTTTACTTGAAAAAAAATTCAGTTTTTCTTGAATATTTCCTAAACTAACGGAGATAAAAATCTGAAATCTTATATCCGAGGTAATTATTTAACATTGCATTCATATAAAAATTACCAAACGTCTGGGGGGCACAGAAGGGGTACTTTACTTGAAAAACATTCGGATTTTCTTGAATATTTCCTAAACTAACGGAGATAAAAATCTGAAATCTTATATCCGAAGTAATTATTTAACATTGCATTCATATAAAAATTACCAAACGTCTGGGGGGCACAGAAGGGGTCCTTTACTTGAAAAAAAATCGGTTTTTCTTGAATATTTCCTAAACTAACGGAGATAAAAATCTGAAATCTTATATCCGAGGTAATTATTTAACATTGCATTCATATAAAAATTACCAAACGTCTGGGGGGCACAGAAGGGGTACTTTACTTGAAAAACATTCGGATTTTCTTAAATATTTCTTAAACTAACGGAGATAAAAATCTGAAATCTCATATCCGAGGTAATTATTTAACATTGCATTCATATAAAAATTACCAAACGTCTGGGGGGCACAGAAGAGGTACTTTACTTGAAAAAAATTCGGTTTTTCTTGAATATTTCCTAAACTAACGGAGATAAAAATCTGAAATCTTATACCCGAGGTAATTATTTAACATTGCATTCATATAAAAATTACCAAACGTCTGGGGGGCACAGAAGGGGTACTTTACTTGAAAAACATTCGGATTTTCTTGAATATTTCCTAAATTAACGGAGATAAAAATCTGAAATCTTATATCCGAGGTAATTATTTAACATTGCATTCATATAAAAATTACCAAACGTCTGGGGGGCACAGAAGGGGTACTTTACTTGAAAAAAATTCGGATTTTCTTGAATATTTCCTAAACTAACGGAGATAAAAATCTGAAATCTTATATCCGAGGTAATTATTTAACATTGCATTCATATAAAAATTGCCAAACGTTTGGGGGGCTCAGAAGGGGTACTTTACTTGAAAAAAATTCAGTTTTTCTTGAATATTTCCTAAACTAACGGAGATAAAAATCTGAAATCTTATATCCGAGGTAATTATTAAACATTGCATTCATATAAAAATTACCAAACGTTTGGGGGGCTCAGAAGGGGTACTTTACTTGAAAAACATTCGGATTTTCTTGAATATTTCCTAAACTAACGGAGATAAAAATCTGAAATCTTATATCCGAAGTAATTATTTAACATTGCATTCATATAAAAATTACCAAACGTCTGGGGGGCACAGAAGGGGTCCTTTACTTGAAAAAAAATCAGTTTTTCTTGAATATTTCCTAAACTAACGGAGATAAAAATCTGAAATCTTATATCCGAGGTAATTATTTAACATTGCATTCATATAAAAATTACCAAACGTCTGGGGGGCACAGAAGGGGTACTTTACTTGAAAAACATTCGGATTTTCTTAAATATTTCTTAAACTAACGGAGATAAAAATCTGAAATCTCATATCCGAGGTAATTATTTAACATTGCATTCATATAAAAATTACCAAACGTCTGGGGGGCACAGAAGAGGTACTTTACTTGAAAAAAATTCGGTTTTTCTTGAATATTTCCTAAACTAACGGAGATAAAAATCTGAAATCTTATATCCGAGGTAATTATTTAACATTGCATTCATATAAAAATTACCAAACGTCTGGGGGGGCACAGAAGGGGTACTTTACTTGAAAAAAATTCGGATTTTCTTGAATATTTCCTAAACTAACGGAGATAAAAATCTGAAATCTTATATCCGAGGTAATTATTTAACATTGCATTCATATAAAAATTGCCAAACGTTTGGGGGGCTCAGAAGGGGTACTTTACTTGAAAAAAATTCGGATTTTCTTGAATATTTCCTAAACTAACGGAGATAAAAATCTGAAATCTTATATCCGAGGTAATTATTTAACATTGCATTCATATAAAAATTGCCAAACGTTTGGGGGGCTCAGAAGGGGTACTTTACTTGAAAAAAATTCAGTTTTTCTTGAATATTTCCTAAACTAACGGAGATAAAAATCTGAAATCTTATATCCGAGGTAATTATTAAACATTGCATTCATATAAAAATTACCAAACGTTTGGGGGGCTCAGAAGGGGTACTTTACTTGAAAAAAATTCAGTTTTTCTTGAATATTTCCTAAACTAACGGAGATAAAAATCTGAAATCTTATATCCGAGGTAATTATTTAACATTGCATTCATATAAAAATTACCAAACGTCTGGGGGGGCACAGAAGGGGTACTTTACTTGAAAAAAATTCAGTTTTTCTTGAATATTTCCTAAACTAACGGAGATAAAAATCTGAAATCTTATATCCGAGGTAATTATTTAACATTGCATTCATATAAAAATTGCCAAACGTTTGGGGGGCTCAGAAGGGGTACTTTACTTGAAAAAAATTCAGTTTTTCTTGAATATTTCCTAAACTAACGGAGATAAAAATCTGAAATCTTATATCCGAGGTAATTATTAAACATTGCATTCATATAAAAATTACCAAACGTTTGGGGGGCTCAGAAGGGGTACTTTACTTGAAAAAAATTCAGTTTTTCTTGAATATTTCCTAAACTAACGGAGATAAAAATCTGAAATCTTATATCCGAGGTAATTATTTAACATTGCATTCATATAAAAATTGCCAAACGTTTGGGGGGCTCAGAAGGGGTACTTTACTTGAAAAAATTTCAGTTTTTCTTGAATATTTCCTAAACTAACGGAGATAAAAATCTGAAATCTTATATCCGAGGTAATTATTAAACATTGCATTCATATAAAAATTACCAAACGTTTGGGGGGCTCAGAAGGGGTACTTTACTTGAAAAAAATTCAGTTTTTCTTGAATATTTCCTAAACTAACGAAGATAAAAATCTGAAATCTTATATCCGAGGTAATTATTTAACATTGCATTCATATAAGAATTACCAAACCTCTGGGGGGCTCAGAAGGGGTACTTTACTTGAAAAAAAATCGGTTTTTCTTAAATATTTCCTAAACTAACGGAGATAAAAATCTGAAATCTTATATCCGAGGTAATTATTTAACATTGCATTCATATAAAAATTACCAAACGATTGGGGGGCTCAGAAGGGGTACTTTACTTGAAAAAAATTCAGTTTTTCTTGAATATTTCCTAAACTAACGGAGATAAAAATCTGAAATCTTATATCCGAGGTAATTATTTAACATTGCATTCATATAAAAATTACCAAACGTCTGGGGGGCACAGAAGGGGTACTTTACATGAAAAAAATTCGGTTTTTCTTGAATATTTCCTAAACTAACAGAGATAAAAATCTGAAATCTTATATCATAGGTAATTATTTAACATTGCATTCACATAAAAATTACCAAACCTCTGGGGGGCTCAGAAGGGGTACTTTACTTGAAAAAAATTCAGTTTTTCTTGAATATTTCCTAAACTAACGGAGATAAAAATCTGAAATCTTATATCCGAGGTAATTATTTAACATTGCATTCATATAAAAATTACCAAACCTCTGGGGGGCTCAGAAGGGGTACTTTACTTGAAAAAAATTCAGTTTTTCTTGAATATTTCCTAAACTAACGGAGATAAAAATCTGAAATCTTATATCCGAGGTAATTATTTAACATTGCATTCATATAAAAATTACGAAACGTTTGGGGGGCTCAGAAGGGGTACTTTACTTGAAAAAAATTCAGTTTTTCTTGAATATTTCCTAAACTAACGGAGATAAAAATCTGAAATCTTATATCCGAGGTAATTATTTAACATTGCATTCATATGAAAATTACCAAACGTATGGGGGGCTCAGAAGGGGTACTTTACTTGAAAAAAATTCAGTTTTTCTTGAATATTTCCTAAACTAACGGAGATAAAAATCTGAAATCTTATATCCGAGGTAATTATTTAACATTGCATTCATATAAAAATTACCATACGTCTGGGGGGTACAGAAGGGGTACTTTACTTGAAAAAAATTCGGTTTTTCTTGAATATTTCCTAAACTAACGGAGATAAAAATCTGAAATCTTATATCCGAGGTAATTATTTAACATTGCATTCATATAAAAATTACCAAACCTCTGGGGGGCTCAGAAGGGGTACTTTACTTAAAAAAAATCGGTTTTTCTTAAATATTTCCTAAACTAACGGAGATAAAAATCTGAAATCTTATATCCGAGGTAATTATTTAACATTGCATTCATATAAAAATTGCCAAACGTTTGGGGGGCTCAGAAGGGGTACTTTACTTGAAAAAAATTCAGTTTTTCTTGAATATTTCCTAAACTAACGGAGATAAAAATCTGAAATCTTATATCCGAGGTAATTATTTAACATTGCATTCATATAAAAATTACCAAACCTCTGGGGGGCTCAGAAGGGGTACTTTACTTGAAAAAAAATCGGTTTTTCTTAAATATTTCCTAAACTAACGGAGATAAAAATCTGAAATCTTATATCCGAGGTAATTATTTAACATTGCATTCATATAAAAATTGCCAAACGTTTGGGGGGCTCAGAAGGGGTACTTTACTTGAAAAAAATTCAGTTTTTCTTGAATATTTCCTAAACTAACGGAGATAAAAATCTGAAATCTTATATCCGAGGTAATTATTTAACATTGCATTCATATAAAAATTACCAAACCTCTGGGGGGCTCAGAAGGGGTACTTTACTTGAAAAAAAATCGGTTTTTCTTAAATATTTCCTAAACTAACGGAGATAAACATCTGAAATCTTATATCCGAGGTAATTATTTAACATTGCATTCATATAAAAATTGCCAAACGTTTGGGGGGCTCAGAAGGGGTACTTTACTTGAAAAAATTTCAGTTTTTCTTGAATATTTCCTAAACTAACGGAGATAAAAATCTGAAATCTTATATCCGAGGTAATTATTAAACATTGCATTCATATAAAAATTACCAAACGTTTGGGGGGCTCAGAAGGGGTACTTTACTTGAAAAAAATTCAGTTTTTCTTGAATATTTCCTAAACTAACGGGGATAAAAATCTGAAATCTTATATCCGAGGTAATTATTTAACATTGCATTCATATAAAAATTACCATACGTCTGGGGGGCACAAAAGGGGTACTTTACTTGAAAAAAATTCGGTTTTTCTTGAATATTTCCTAAACTAACGGAGATAAAAATCTGAAATCTTATATCCGAGGTAATTATTTAACATTGCATTCATATAAAAATTGCCAAACGTTTGGGGGGCTCAGAAGGGGTACTTTACTTGAAAAAATTTCAGTTTTTCTTGAATATTTCCTAAACTAACGGAGATAAAAATCTGAAATCTTATATCCGAGGTAATTATTAAACATTGCATTCATATAAAAATTACCAAACGTTTGGGGGGCTCAGAAGGGGTACTTTACTTGAAAAAAATTCAGTTTTTCTTGAATATTTCCTAAACTAACGGAGATAAAAATCTGAAATCTTATATCCGAGGTAATTATTTAACATTGCATTCATATAAGAATTACCAAACCTCTGGGGGGCTCAGAAGGGGTACTTTACTTGAAAAAAAAATCGGTTTTTCTTAAATATTTCCTAAACTAACGGAGATAAAAATCTGAAATCTTATATCCGAGGTAATTATTTAACATTGCATTCATATAAAAATTGCCAAACGTTTGGGGGCTCAGAAGGGGTACTTTACTTGAAAAAAATTCAGTTTTTCTTGAATATTTCCTAAACTAACGGAGATAAAAATCTGAAATCTTATATCCGAGGTAATTATTTAACATTGCATTCATATAAAAATTACCAAACCTCTGGGGGGCTCAGAAGGGGTACTTTACTTGAAAAAAAATCGGTTTTTCTTAAATATTTCCTAAACTAACGGAGATAAAAATCTGAAATCTTATATCCGAGGTAATTATTTAACATTGCATTCATATAAAAATTGCCAAACGTTTGGGGGGCTCAGAAGGGGTACTTTACTTGAAAAAAATTCAGTTTTTCTTGAATATTTCCTAAACTAACGGAGATAAAAATCTGAAATCTTATATCCGAGGTAATTATTTAACATTGCATTCATATAAAAATTACCAAACCTCTGGGGGGCTCAGAAGGGGTACTTTACTTGAAAAAAAATCGGTTTTTCTTAAATATTTCCTAAACTAACGGAGATAAAAATCTGAAATCTTATATCCGAGGTAATTATTTAACATTGCATTCATATAAAAATTGCCAAACGTTTGGGGGGTTTAGAAGGGGTACTTTACTTGAAAAAATTTCAGTTTTTCTTGAATATTTCCTAAACTAACGGAGATAAAAATCTGAAATCTTATATCCGAGGTAATTATTTAACATTGCATTCATATAAAAATTGCCAAACGTTTGGGGGGCTCAGAAGGGGTACTTTACTTGAAAAAATTTCAGTTTTTCTTGAATATTTCCTAAACTAACGGAGATAAAAATCTGAAATCTTATATCCGAGGTAATTATTAAACATTGCATTCATATAAAAATTACCAAACGTTTGGGGGGCTCAGAAGGGGTACTTTACTTGAAAAAAATTCAGTTTTTCTTGAATATTTCCTAAACTAACGGGGATAAAAATCTGAAATCTTATATCCGAGGTAATTATTTAACATTGCATTCATATAAAAATTACCATACGTCTGGGGGGCACAAAAGGGGTACTTTACTTGAAAAAAATTCGGTTTTTCTTGAATATTTCCTAAACTAACGGAGATAAAAATCTGAAATCTTATATCCGAGGTAATTATTTAACATTGCATTCATATAAAAATTGCCAAACGTTTGGGGGGCTCAGAAGGGGTACTTTACTTGAAAAAATTTCAGTTTTTCTTGAATATTTCCTAAACTAACGGAGATAAAAATCTGAAATCTTATATCCGAGGTAATTATTAAACATTGCATTCATATAAAAATTACCAAACGTTTGGGGGGCTCAGAAGGGGTACTTTACTTGAAAAAAATTCAGTTTTTCTTGAATATTTCCTAAACTAACGGAGATAAAAATCTGAAATCTTATATCCGAGGTAATTATTTAACATTGCATTCATATAAGAATTACCAAACCTCTGGGGGGCTCAGAAGGGGTACTTTACTTGAAAAAAAAATCAGTTTTTCTTAAATATTTCCTAAACTAACGGAGATAAAAATCTGAAATCTTATATCCGAGGTAATTATTTAACATTGCATTCATATAAAAATTGCCAAACGTTTGGGGGCTCAGAAGGGGTACTTTACTTGAAAAAAATTCAGTTTTTCTTGAATATTTCCTAAACTAACGGAGATAAAAATCTGAAATCTTATATCCGAGGTAATTATTTAACATTGCATTCATATAAAAATTACCAAACCTCTGGGGGGCTCAGAAGGGGTACTTTACTTGAAAAAAAATCGGTTTTTCTTAAATATTTCCTAAACTAACGGAGATAAAAATCTGAAATCTTATATCCGAGGTAATTATTTAACATTGCATTCATATAAAAATTGCCAAACGTTTGGGGGGCTCAGAAGGGGTACTTTACTTGAAAAAAATTCAGTTTTTCTTGAATATTTCCTAAACTAACGGAGATAAAAATCTGAAATCTTATATCCGAGGTAATTATTTAACATTGCATTCATATAAAAATTACCAAACCTCTGGGGGGCTCAGAAGGGGTACTTTACTTGAAAAAAAATCGGTTTTTCTTAAATATTTCCTAAACTAACGGAGATAAAAATCTGAAATCTTATATCCGAGGTAATTATTTAACATTGCATTCATATAAAAATTGCCAAACGTTTGGGGGGCTCAGAAGGGGTACTTTACTTGAAAAAATTTCAGTTTTTCTTGAATATTTCCTAAACTAACGGAGATAAAAATCTGAAATCTTATATCCGAGGTAATTATTAAACATTGCATTCATATAAAAATTACCAAACGTTTGGGGGGCTCAGAAGGGGTACTTTACTTGAAAAAAATTCAGTTTTTCTTGAATATTTCCTAAACTAACGGAGATAAAAATCTGAAATCTTATATCCGAGGTAATTATTTAACATTGCATTCATATAAAAATTACCATACGTCTGGGGGGCACAAAAGGGGTACTTTACTTGAAAAAAATTCGGTTTTTCTTGAATATTTCCTAAACTAACGGAGATAAAAATCTGAAATCTTATATCCGAGGTAATTATTTAACATTGCATTCATATAAAAATTGCCAAACGTTTGGGGGGCTCAGAAGGGGTACTTTACTTGAAAAAATTTCAGTTTTTCTTGAATATTTCCTAAACTAACGGAGATAAAAATCTGAAATCTTATATCCGAGGTAATTATTAAACATTGCATTCATATAAAAATTACCAAACGTTTGGGGGGCTCAGAAGGGGTACTTTACTTGAAAAAAATTCAGTTTTTCTTGAATATTTCCTAAACTAACGAAGATAAAAATCTGAAATCTTATATCCGAGGTAATTATTTAACATTGCATTTATATAAGAATTACCAAACCTCTGGGGGGCTCAGAAGGGGTACTTTACTTGAAAAAAAATCGGTTTTTCTTAAATATTTCCTAAACTAACGGAGATAAAAATCTGAAATCTTATATCCGAGGTAATTATTTAACATTGCATTCATATAAAAATTACCAAACGATTGGGGGGCTCAGAAAGGGTACTTTACTTGAAAAAAATTCAGTTTTTCTTGAATATTTCCTAAACTAACGGAGATAAAAATCTGAAATCTTATATCCGAGGTAATTATTTAACATTGCATTCATATAAAAATTACCAAACGTCTGGGGGGCACAGAAGGGGTACTTTATATGAAAAAAATTCGGTTTTTCTTGAATATTTCCTAAACTAACTGAGATAAAAATCTGAAATCTTATATCATAGGTAATTATTTAACATTGCATTCACATAAAAATTACCAAACCTCTGGGGGGCTCAGAAGGGGTACTTTACTTGAAAAAAATTCAGTTTTTCTTGAATATTTCCTAAACTAACGGAGATAAAAATCTGAAATCTTATATCCGAGGTAATTATTTAACATTGCATTCATATAAAAATTACCAAACCTCTGGGGGGCTCAGAAGGGGTACTTTACTTGAAAAAAATTCAGTTTTTCTTGAATATTTCCTAAACTAACGGAGATAAAAATCTGAAATCTTATATCCGAGGTAATTATTTAACATTGCATTCATATAAAAATTACCAAACGTTTGGGGGGCTCAGAAGGGGTACTTTACTTGAAAAAAATTCAGTTTTTCTTGAATATTTCCTAAACTAACGGAGATAAAAATCTGAAATCTTATATCCGAGGTAATTATTTAACATTGCATTCATATAAAAATTACCAAACGTATGGGGGGCTCAGAAGGGGTACTTTACTTGAAAAAAATTCAGTTTTTCTTGAATATTTCCTAAACTAACGGAGATAAAAATCTGAAATCTTATATCCGAGGTAATTATTTAACATTGCATTCATATAAAAATTACCATACGTCTGGGGGGCACAGAAGGGGTACTTTACTTGAAAAAAATTCGGTTTTTCTTGAATATTTCCTAAACTAACGGAGATAAAAATCTGAAATCTTATATCCGAGGTAATTATTTAACATTGCATTCATATAAAAATTACCAAACGTCTGGGGGGCACAGAAGGGGTACTTTACATGAAAAAAATTCGGTTTTTCTTGAATATTTCCTAAACTAACGGAGATAAAAATCTGAAATCTTATATCATAGGTAATTATTTAACATTGCATTCATATAAAAATTACCAAACGTATGGGGGGCTCAGAAGGGGTACTTTACTTGAAAAAAATTCAGTTTTTCTTGAATATTTCCTAAACTAACGGAGATAAAAATCTGAAATCTTATATCCGAGGTAATTATTTAACATTGCATTCATATAAAAATTACCATACGTCTGGGGGGCACAGAAGGGGTACTTTACTTGAAAAAAATTCGGTTTTTCTTGAATATTTCCTAAACTAACGGAGATAAAAATCTGAAATCTTATATCCGAGGTAATTATTTAACATTGCATTCATATAAAAATTACCAAACGTATGGGGGGCTCAGAAGGGGTACTTTACTTGAAAAAAATTCAGTTTTTCTTGAATATTTCCTAAACTAACGGAGATAAAAATCTGAAATCTTATATCCGAGGTAATTATTTAACATTGCATTCATATAAAAATTACCATACGTCTGGGGGGCACAGAAGGGGTACTTTACTTGAAAAAAATTCGGTTTTTCTTGAATATTTCCTAAACTAACGGAGATAAAAATCTGAAATCTTATATCCGAGGTAATTATTTAACATTGCATTCATATAAAAATTACCATACGTCTGGGGGGCACAGAAGGGGTACTTTACATGAAAAAAATTCGGTTTTTCTTGAATATTTCCTAAACTAACGGAGATAAAAATCTGAAATCTTATATCCGAGGTAATTATTTAACATTGCATTCATATAAAAATTACCAAACGTATGGGGGGCTCAGAAGGGGTACTTTACTTGAAAAAAATTCAGTTTTTCTTGAATATTTCCTAAACTAACGGAGATAAAAATCTGAAATCTTATATCCGAGGTAATTATTTAACATTGCATTCATATAAAAATTACCATACGTCTGGGGGGCACAGAAGGGGTACTTTACTTGAAAAAAATTCGGTTTTTCTTGAATATTTCCTAAACTAACGGAGATAAAAATCTGAAATCTTATATCCGAGGTAATTATCTAACATTGCATTCATATAAAAATTACCAAACGTTTGGGGGGCTCAGAAGGGGTACTTTACTTGAAAAAAAATCGGTTTTTTTTAACTATTTCCTAAACTAACGGAGATAAAAATCTGAAATCTTATATCCGAGGTAATTATTTAACATTGCATTCATATAAAAATTACCAAACGTTTGGGGGGTTCAGAAGGGGTACTTTACTTGAAAAAAATTCAGTTTTTCTTGAATATTTCCTAAACTAACGGAGTTAAAAATCTGAAATCTTATATCCGAGGTAATTATTTAACATTGCATTCATATAAAAATTACCATACGTCTGGGGGGCACAGAAGGGGTACTTTACATGACAAAAATTCGGTTTTTCTTGAATATTTCCTAAACTAACGGAGATAAAAATCTGAAATCTTATATCATAGGTAATTATTTAACATTGCATTCATATAAAAATTACCAAACCTCTGGGGGGCTCAGAAGGGGTACTTTACTTGAAAAAAATTCAGTTTTTCTTGAATATTTCCTAAACTAACGGAGATAAAAATCTGAAATCTTATATCCGAGGTAATTATTTAACATTGCATTCATATAAAAATTACCAAACGTATGGGGGGCTCAGAAGGGGTACTTTACTTGAAAAAAATTCAGTTTTTCTTGAATATTTCCTAAACTAACGGAGATAAAAATCTGAAATCTTATATCCGAGGTAATTATTTAACATTGCATTCATATAAAAATTACCAAACGTCTGGGGGGCACAGAAGGGGTACTTTACATGACAAAAATTCGGTTTTTCTTGAATATTTCCTAAACTAACGGAGATAAAAATCTGAAATCTTATATCCGAGGTAATTATTTAACATTGCATTCATATAAAAATTACCAAACCTCTGGGGGGCTCAGAAGGGGTACTTTACTTGAAAAAAATTCAGTTTTTCTTGAATATTTCCTAAACTAACGGAGATAAAAATCTGAAATCTTATATCCGAGGTAATTATTTAACATTGCATTCATATAAAAATTACCAAACCTCTGGGGGGCTCAGAAGGGGTACTTTACTTGAAAAAAATTCAGTTTTTCTTGAATATTTCCTAAACTAACGGAGATAAAAATCTGAAATCTTATATCATAGGTAATTATTTAACATTGTATTCATATAAAAATTACCAAACCTCTGGGGGGCTCAGAAGGGGTACTTTACTTGAAAAAAATTCGGGTAACATACATGGCAGGCGATTTATTACAAACACAAATTACGTAAGATCTAAGCGACAAATCTCAATTTGGACGCCGGATTCGAAATCCTTGGGGTCGAATTAAGGGGTTGCCATGTCTAACTCAAAATTTATTTTCCCGATCGAAACTAAGAAAGGTGGACTATAGCCTTGGGGTTTTTTTGGCAAAAAAAACTTTTTGACTCCGATTTGTTTCAAATTTCGTATACGTTAACTAGGGACAAAGGACTAATGGATAGCCAAATCTGAGCCCCTAGGGGTTGATATTAAGGGAGTTATTGAAGTCTGAAGTGGGTTTTTGAAAATAACTGTCTAATAATGTTTTTCTGTGTGATTACAGGATCAACAGCGGACCAAGGACCACTTAAGGACATCTCAGGATAAATTATTAAATAATTAACTTAATTATAAAATTTAGTTAGTGTAGGATATATTCACCCATGAATTTCTTTTAGCTTATAATACAAATAAAATGTTTATAATTGTTGTAATTGTGATTGTTGTTTATTTATTGTGTATACTATTATTAATTTTGTAACAATAATGTACTTGTAATTGTTGCAATAAATATTTATTTTTATTTTAAAAAATGTTTTATTTCTTCTTTTTCAGATGTCTATTTGTTCAATATGCATAATTCGACACTTTTCTAAAGCTCTCCTTTAAAAAGCTTTAAATTCGCTAAAAAAAAATTGGTCGTGCATAGATGCTACTTTCAGGTAGCATCTACGCACCAAATCTGTCCAAAAAACCGTGCATAGATGCTACTTTCAGGTAGCATCTATGGACCAAATCTATCTAAAAAATCGTGCATGAATGCTTCTTTGAAGCATCCATGCACCAAATTTGACGAATTTTGATGAAAATTTCTAATGGTATCAGGATAACAGAAATTCAAAGAGCACGGTTTAAAAGAATTTCCAAGTGCTCTTTGGATTCCTGTTATCCTGATAACATCCGAAATTTTCAACAAAATTGAACAAAAGTGGTGACGAAAGTCCTGAAAGTAGCACCACTTTTGTCGTATTTTGTTGAAAATTTCTGATGGTATCCGGATAACAGGAATCCGAAGAGCACTTCAAAAATTTAAAATGTACGTTTTTCACTGAAAATCAATAATAAGGTTTGTAAAATAAAATATATTATTATTTTATATAAATTTTATTCATTTTAAAACAAATACAATGTATTTTACAATAATTGCTACCCAATAAAATATACAGCACATTCTAAAATTGTTTATCACTCAATAACTACGGCCCTAATTCATTTTTAAAAACTAATACAGACGTAGAACTCCACGTAGAGTTCAAATTTTCAAGAATCGAATCAAAATTCCAATTAGTTCAAGAGTTATTAAAGAAAATGTAAATTTCTTTTATCTGACTTTTTTGAAACTTTAATAACTCCGGCCCTGGTTAATTTTTAATAGCTAACTTAACAAATACAGACGTAGAACTCCACGTAGAGTTCAAAATTTCAAGAATCGACACAAAATTCAAATTACATAAAGAGTTATTAAAGAAAATGTAAATTTCTTTTACCTATGACATTTTTGAAACTTTAATAACTCCGGCCCTGGTTAATTTTTAATTGCTAATTTAACAAATACAGACGTAGAACTCCACGTAGAGTTCAAATTTCCAAGAATCGAATCGAAATTCCAATTAGTTCAAGATTTATTAAAGAAAATGTAAATTTCTTTTATCTGACATTTTTGAAACTTTAATAACTCTGGCCCTGGTTAATTTTTAACAACTAACTTAACAAATACAGACGTAGAACTCCACGTAGAGTTCAAAATTTTAAGAATCGACACAAAATTCCAATAACTTCAAGAGTTATTAAAGAAAATGTAAATTTCTTTTATCTGACATTTTTGAAACTTTAATAACTCCGGCCCTGGTTAATTTTTAACAACTAACTTAACAAATACAGACGTAGAACTCCACGTAGAGTTCAAAATTTTAAGAATCGACACAAAATTCCAATTACATAAAGAGTTATTAAAGAAAATGTAAATTTCTTTTATCTGACATTTTTGAAACTTTAATAACTCCGGCCCTGGTTAATTTTTAACAACTAACTTAACAAATACAGACGTAGAACTCCAGGTAGAGTTCAAATTTTCAAGAATCGAATCGAAATTCCAATTACTTAAAGAGTTATTAAAGAAAATGTAAATTTCTTTTATCTATGACATTTTTGAAACTTTAATAACTTCGGCCCTGGTTAATTTTTAATAGCTAACTTAACAAATACAGACGTAGAACTCCACGTAGAGTTCAAAATTTCAAAAATCGACACAAAATTCCAATAACTTCAAGAGTTATTAAAGAAAATGTAAATTTCTTTTATCTGACATTTTTGAAACTTTAATAACTCTGGCCCTGGTTAATTTTTAACAACTAACTTAACAAATACAGACGTAGAACTCCACGTAGAGTTCAAAATTTCAAGAATCGACACAAAATTCCAATTACTTAAAGAGTTATTAAAGAAAATGTAAATTTCTTTTATCTGACATTTTTGAAACTTTAATAACTCCGGCCCTGGTTAATTTTTAACAACTAACTTAACAAATACAGACGTAGAACTCCAGGTAGAGTTCAAATTTTCAAGAATCGAATCGAAATTCCAATTACTTAAAGAGTTATTAAAGAAAATGTAAATTTCTTTTATCTATGACATTTTTGAAACTTTAATAACTTCGGCCCTGGTTAATTTTTAATAGCTAACTTAACAAATACAGACGTAGAACTCCACGTAGAGTTCAAAATTTCAAAAATCGACACAAAATTCCAATAACTTCAAGAGTTATTAAAGAAAATGTAAATTTCTTTTATCTGACATTTTTGAAACTTTAATAACTCCGGCCCTGGTTAATTTTTAACAACTAACTTAACAAATACAGACGTAGAACTCCAGGTAGAGTTCAAATTTTCAAGAATCGAATCGAAATTCCAATTACTTAAAGAGTTATTAAAGAAAATGTAAATTTCTTTTACCTATGACATTTTTGAAACTTTAATAACTTCGGCCCTGGTTAATTTTTAATAGCTTACTTAACAAATACAGACGTAGAACTCCACGTAGAGTTCAAAATTTCAAAAATCGACACAAAATTCCAATAACTTCAAGAGTTATTAAAGAAAATGTAAATTTCTTTTATCTGACATTTTTGAAACTTTAATAACTCTGGCCCTGGTTAATTTTTAACAACTAACTTAACAAATACAGACGTAGAACTCCACGTAGAGTTCAAAATTTCAAGAATCGACACAAAATTCCAATAACTTCAAGAGTTATTAAAGAAAATGTAAATTTCTTTTATCTGACATTTTTGAAACTTTAATAACTCCGGCCCTGGTTAATTTTTAACAACTAACTTAACAAATACAGACGTAGAACTCCACGTAGAGTTCAAAATTTCAAGAATCGAATCGAAATTCCAATTACTTAAAGAGTTATTAAAGAAAATGTAAATTTCTTTTATCTATGACATTTTTGAACCTTTAATAACTTCGGCCCTGGTTAATTTGTAATAGCTAACTTAACAAATACAGACGTAGAACTCCACGTAGAGTTCAAAATTTCAAGAATCGACACAAAATTCCAATTACTTAAAGAGTTATTAAAGAAAATGTAAATTTCTTGTATCTGACATTTTTGAAACTTTAATAACTCCGGCCCTGGTTAATTTTTAATAGCTAATTTAACAAAGACAGACGTAGAACTCCACGTAGAGTTCAAATTTTCAAGAATCGAATCAAAATTCCAATTAGTTCAAGAGTTATTAAAGAAAATGTAAATTTCTTTTACCTATGACATTTTTGAAACTTTAATAACTCCGGCCCTGATTAATTTTTAAAAACTAACTTAACAACTATAGACGTAGAATTTCATGTAGAGTTCAAATCGATGACGAATTCCAATTAGTTTAGGAGATATCGGCGCTGGAATGAAGTCAGGAAATCAGGCGAGTCGTTGGAGATGTTTTCCAAGTTCTGCAGGTCCGGAATTCCCACGATTTCTGTAGTTGCCACACCCGAGAGCTGAATGCAGTTCATTGATCCTAAAGAAACAGTTATTAATAATTGGAAATAAAAATGTCAGTAGCTGATAAAATTATACAACTCCAATTTGGAGCTCCATATTAAAACAAATCGACATCACACCCTAAAATGGGTGGAGATACAGTTTTGATACCGATTTTGGAATCTATGTATTTATTTGTGTATATAACCAAAATTTGGCTTCTCAATTATTAAAAATAAGAAAAGTTCAAATTTTTCACACCCAAAACTAGGTCAAATAGAAAATTATCTTTGGTGCATCGTATATAACTTTAAATTCTCTACAACTTTTGTCATTTGCAATTTTGCTCTAAAATTGATGGTTTAGCCGGAAATGACGTCACACCCTAAATTGGGTAAAGATAAAAAGTCGACATATTTTTTGTCGGAATCTACGTAATTTTCTACATATGTACCCAAAATTTGGTAATTTAATATTTGTAAACACCGGACCTATCCTCATTTTT
Organism: Harpalus rubripes; assembly: GCA_963082715.1. Taxonomy (NCBI): domain Eukaryota; kingdom Metazoa; phylum Arthropoda; class Insecta; order Coleoptera; family Carabidae; genus Harpalus; species Harpalus rubripes. Next base: position 56,597,148 of record OY720459.1, read on the forward strand.
AATTGACGGGAAGTACTGTGCTATATCCTCGTTTGTAATTAGCGGGAGCTATTGTTGTTCTATTCTCTTCCCCCTCTTAATTATTAGCGAGTGCATATTGATTTTTGTATGACGGAGAAAGATATATTGTACACGACATAGAATAACAAAGACAGGGGTGAACACAGGTGAATACTTAACTTGCAAATATTGATTCTTGAAAGACAGAGAGAGGAATATATAACTATTTCATTCTAATGAACTCTTCTTATTACATTGGGAAACAATGTGTTAAGTCCGTACATTTCTCGGTGACAACACGATATAAAGATAGAACAGTATCTCCCGACTATGTTTACAATAAATTATCAAATTTTGGGTATATACGCAGAAAAATACGTAGATTCCGAAAATCGATATCCAAATTTTGAAACTTCACCCATTTTCAGGTGAGACAACGTTATCTGCTAAACTATCAACTTTACGAGAAAATGCCATATGACAAAAGTTGTAGAGAATTTTAAGTTATGTAGATCGTATATTATACATTTTTTGATATTACCCCAAATTAAGGGTGTGGGTGCTGAAAACTTGGTAAAACTCATATAAACCGTCGTAACTCGGAACTGGTATGTCGTATGATAAAAAGTTAAATGTACACCCCCCCCTAGAAATCGATTTGCTATAAAAAAGGTCCTATACACTTTTTCTATATCTCTTACCGTTTCCGAGATATGAATTTAAAAATCTGAGTTTCTCGGGACCCAATTAAAATTAAATATTTACAGCGACTGTATTTATAAATATTAAATAACAAAAATTTGGGTATATATGCAACAAAATATATAAATTTAAAAAATGTAGGTGCGGAATTTGTAAGTCCACCCAGTTTCGGGTATGGCAATTACAGTGCCCTTATTTATAATTATAATACAGCCATATTTTGCGTATATATGTAGGCAGATACGTAGAATTCAAAAGTCGATATGTCATAATTACATTTCCACCCATTCTTGGGTGTGACATCATTATATGCTAAACCATCAACTTTACGAAAAAAATTCATATGACAAAAGTTGTAGAGAATCAAAAGTTATGTAAGATTCATTAAAAATATGTTTGGATATGGTGCTCCACATTGATTGTTGACGTCTTTTTGTTATAAAAACAGGTCGCCATATTGTCAATGTTGCCGCCAGTTGAGCACAAAAATTTTGAACTCTGGCCATAGCAAAATATTAATTAAAGCTAAATAAAATTATTTGCATATATTTTACGCGTCTATAGGCCATAAGGATTACAATAAATATAAAATAATTGTATTATACAGTATAATTTATGTACATATTATTTTAAGGAGCGGTGCGTTAGCCGAAAATTATGCAGGTGGGTAAGTACATTTTAACCTCAAATTTGAATGTCACTTAAATATTTATATTAAAAATTCACCTCATTGACTAATTTTAAGTGTAAATAAATGATTGTCAGTTAATTTTATGTTTATGAGCATAAAAAATATGTCGTTTGAAATTGTGTTATAAGATGGCACTGCCAGTATTTTAGTAGAAGTGTTGCCAACAGTTCAAAACAAAAATATGTCGTTTGAAATTGTGCTTCATGATAACAATGCCAGTATTTATGTTTTAACCTAACCTATAAATTGTTTGACTTAAAAATATATTTGCTGCATAATTAGTTCAATACATTATTAATTAATGAGATTAAATTATGCAGATAGCTCAATATTTGTAATCCTCTGGATTAGTTTGAGATATTCAATGATAAATTACTTTAATTTATTGACACTTACCGTCATTAACTCGTTGAAATTTCAGGATTTCTGGAAAGATTTAAAAGGAACACATGTACAATTTGACAGGAATAATCGTTTATTAAACATAGGATAATAAATACACATACAAAAGACAATACAATTGACACAGGATGTGAAGGATAAAACAGGAGTTGTTGGACGGCGTGAACTTGATAAGAAAACAATTATTTCTACCTTAAAATATTGAGGGCGCGATGTCTGTCCATCTGTTCGGCCGCAGGGCGCCATTTGCCCGCGTTGTCTTCGGTTAATCATCGCTTATCCACAAGTTTAACAGCTCTAGAATTCCGTCAAGCGATGTCTGTCCACTTGCAAGATGGTTTCATCTAGTTGTCAACAACAATAAAAAACACTTGTAACAAACGGAATCACAAATATATTCACGTACCGTGTACAAGAATTTACCAGCGATGGATTTTCATTTTCACTTGCTCATAACGGCTCAACGGCGAGAATATCTGCCATTTTAAAAGTGGAATCGAATTCCTTGGACTTTAAACCATAAATAACAATCTTTTCACGCCTTGAAACTGTTTGGTTTAAATTTGGGAGACGGTTTTCTTTTGTCATCATAACCTAAAAAATGTTTTGATTGGATTACTTACTTGTTAATGCATAAAACTTACTGAAAATTATGCAAAATGTGTAAAATTATGTACATATTGCTATTTTCTACTTAAAATATTACATTAAATATTATTTAAAACATTTTTTAAGGTTAGATTTTTAATACAAGATCGCGCGTTTACCGAATGTTTGCAGGTTGGATAATATATTTTAACCTCAAATGTAAATGTCAAATCATGTAAAAATCAACATTTTCGACTACTAATAAATGTTTTTCAGTTAATTTTAAGTGTTTCCTGTAAATTTCATACGAATTTATAACCAAATAAAAGTTTTGATGTTTTGGAAGAATTGCGAAATATTCCCAACTGCCGTCATTTCAAAAATATTTAAATTATACTTTGTCCAGACGGATTTAAGGCATAGAAATTAATCAACTTACATTTTAAACCCCGTACAACACGTTTTTTACACTAACAAACCTTAAATTCATTCTTCAATACCCAAAAATTAGGTACAAACTAATTATAACCACAAAAATTACAGCACAAATTTTGTGCTTCCAAATTACAAATTAATTAATATCTTTTAAAATAATGAATATCAACCATTAAAAACTTCTCACACTATGTAAAAAACCACACAGATTTCATATTTTAATCCTCGCACAACACAAATTTAATGATTTCGAGTATTTAACGCGTTAGAATTTAGTTTTTGGAGGTTATAAAAAACTTCAACAGCTCCAGAATCACGACAAGCAATGTTTGTTTGTCCGCCCGTATGCACAGCGGCTTCGTACAACTGTCCACAACAATAAACAACACTTGTAACAAACGAAATCACAAATATATTAACGTATTGTTCACAAAACACTGTCGTTTTAATGTCACCACATTTGCTGTTGCACCGTCAACGAGTAAAAATATATAACATTTTTATTATTTAATATACATTCCTCTTACCTTTATTTACATATTTCTTAAGTTTCATAGCTCTAATCATTGTTGTACGTTTATAATTTATTATTTTCATTGATAGTTGACGTCTTTTTGTTGTAAAAACAGGTCGCCATATTGTCAATGTTGCCACCAGTTGAGCACAAAAATTCTGAACTCTGCTCATCACCAAAAGATTAATTAATGCTAAATAATATAATTTGCATATATTTTACATGTTTATAGGCCATAAGTATTACAATAAACATAAAATAATTGTATTATACAGCATAGTTTATGTATATATTATTTTAAAGAGCGGTGCGTTAGACGAATGTTATACCGATTTCTTAATAAATGTTAACACCAAATTTAAATGTCAATAAAGTATTTTTTAATAAAAAAATATATGCTTGTGACTTATTTTAAATATAAATAAATAATTTTCAGTTATAAACTTTATAAAAAAGTTACGGCAAAAGTTGGTGAAATGAAATATGCATTTTTGGTTGTTCATAAGTTATTTATTGGTTGATTTATATCAAAACTAATATTAAAAACGTCTTCTATGGAGTTTTAAATATAATTCACAACATTTTCACTGCTTAAAACTACTTAAAACAATATATATTTAAATTTTTATAACTTAAGAGAACGTTTCGTGTTTACGACAATTATTTCAAAACATCCAAACTTGTATTTAATGATGAATCAAGCTGGAATTTACAGGAAACACTTGAAACTATAATTTATTTACACTAAATAGACTGAAACACTTATTTTTCAATAAAAACTTTCGTTTAACATGTAGTTTGACAGTTTTAAATAAGTTAGAATCAAATGTATTTTAAAAACTTGCCACAAGATGGCACGGCCAGTATTTTAGTGGTAGTGTTGCCAATTGTCCAGCACAAAAATGTATAGTTTGATATTGTGCTACTAGATGGCACTACCAATTTTTAAAGGTTGATAATATGTATATTATACTTGCAATTATTTTTATTTAGGGAAAGAGGATCATGACAAATGTAAATAACTTACAAATTTATTTTTGAAAATCAATTGGAATCGCAGAGAATAGAACCCGAGACCTCTCACTTCACAGGCGGGAGCTCTACCGACTAAGCTACGGTAGCTAATATTAATTAACGTCTCTAGAAACAATTTTGTTCAAAATAAATTTATACTTCCATCTTACAATAAAAGAAAGAAATGAAAAATCAATCGGCAGCTTCGTACAACTGTCCACAACAATTAACAACACTTGTAACAAACTAAATCACAAATATATTAACGAAATTGTTCACAAAACACTATAAAAAACATCGTAGATTTCATTTTTTGTACTGTTAACCCTTAAATTCAACCCTAAATATTCAAAACTTGGGTGCAAACTTCATATAACAACAAGAATGATAACGCCAATTTTGTGTCGCATTCCTAATTTACAAATTCGTTCGTAACTTTTAAAATAATTAATTTGAACAGTTCAAAAGTTAGTATAATATATAAAAACATCGTAGATTTCATTTTTTGTATTGTTAACCCTTAATTTCAACCCTAAATATTCAAAACTTGGGTGCAAACTTCATATAACCACAAGAATGATAACGCCAATTTTCTGTCGCATTCCTAATTTACAAATTCGTTCGTAACTTTTAAAATAATTAATTTGAACAGTTCAAAAGTTAGTATAATATATAAAAACATCGTAGATTTCATTTTTTGTATTGTTAACCCTTAATTTCAACCCTAAATATTCAAAACTTGGGTGCAAACTTCATATAACCACAAGAATGATAACGCCAATTTTCTGTCGCATTCCTAATTTACAAATTCTTTCGTAACTTTTAAAATAATTAATTTGAACAGTTCAAAAGTTAGTATAATATATAAAAACATCGTAGATTTCATTTTTTGTATTGTTAACCCTTAATTTCAACCCTAAATATTCAAAACTTGGGTGCAAACTTCATATAACCACAAGAATGATAACGCCAATTTTCTGTCGCATTCCTAATTTACAAATTCGTTCGTAACTTTTAAAATAATTAATTTGAACAGTTCAAAAGTTAGTATAATATATAAAAACATCGTAGATTTCATTTTTTGTATTGTTAACCCTTAATTTCAACCCTAAATATTCAAAACTTGGGTGCAAACTTCATATAACCACAAGAATGATAACGCCAATTTTCTGTCGCATTCCTAATTTACAAATTCTTTCGTAACTTTTAAAATAATTAATTTGAACAGTTCAAAAGTTAGTATAATATATAAAAACATCGTAGATTTCATTTTTTGTATTGTTAACCCTTAATTTCAACCCTAAATATTCAAAACTTGGGTGCAAACTTCATATAACCACAAGAATGATAACGCCAATTTTCTGTCGCATTCCTAATTTACAAATTCTTTCGTAACTTTTAAAATAATTAATTTGAACAGTTCAAAAGTTAGTATAATATATAAAAACATCGTAGATTTCATTTTTTGTATTGTTAACCCTTAATTTCAACCCTAAATATTCAAAACTTGGGTGCAAACTTCATATAACCACAAGAATGATAACGCCAATTTTCTGTCGCATTCCTAATTTACAAATTCTTTCGTAACTTTTAAAATAATTAATTTGAACAGTTCAAAAGTTAGTATAATATATAAAAACATCGTAGATTTCATTTTTTGTATTGTTAACCCTTAATTTCAACCCTAAATATTCAAAACTTGGGTGCAAACTTCATATAACCACAAGAATGATAACGCCAATTTTCTGTCGCATTCCTAATTTACAAATTCGTTCGTAACTTTTAAAATAATTAATTTGAACAGTTCAAAAGTTAGTATAATATATAAAAACAACGTAGATTTCATTTTTTGTATTGTTAACCCTTAATTTCAACCCTAAATATTCAAAACTTGGGTGCAAACTTCATATAACCACAAGAATGATAACGCCAATTTTCTGTCGCATTCCTAATTTACAAATTCTTTCGTAACTTTTAAAATAATTAATTTGAACAGTTCAAAAGTTAGTATAATATATAAAAACATCGTAGATTTCATTTTTTGTATTGTTAACCCTTAATTTCAACCCTAAATATTCAAAACTTGGGTGCAAACTTCATATAACCACAAGAATGATAACGCCAATTTTCTGTCGCATTCCTAATTTACAAATTCGTTCGTAACTTTTAAAATAATTAATTTGAACAGTTCAAAAGTTAGTATAATATATAAAAACATCGTAGATTTCATTTTTTGTATTGTTAACCCTTAATTTCAACCCTAAATATTCAAAACTTGGGTGCAAACTTCATATAACCACAAGAATGATAACGCCAATTTTCTGTCGCATTCCTAATTTACAAATTCGTTCGTAACTTTTAAAATAATTAATTTGAACAGTTCAAAAGTTAGTATAATATATAAAAACATCGTAGATTTCATTTTTTGTATTGTTAACCCTTAATTTCAACCCTAAATATTCAAAACTTGGGTGCAAACTTCATATAACCACAAGAATGATAACGCCAATTTTCTGTCGCATTCCTAATTTACAAATTCTTTCGTAACTTTTAAAATAATTAATTTGAACAGTTCAAAAGTTAGTATAATATATAAAAACATCGTAGATTTCATTTTTTGTATTGTTAACCCTTAATTTCAACCCTAAATATTCAAAACTTGGGTGCAAACTTCATATAACCACAAGAATGATAACGCCAATTTTCTGTCGCATTCCTAATTTACAAATTCGTTCGTAACTTTTAAAATAATTAATTTGAACAGTTCAAAAGTTAGTATAATATATAAAAACATCGTAGATTTCATTTTTTGTATTGTTAACCCTTAATTTCAACCCTAAATATTCAAAACTTGGGTGCAAACTTCATATAACCACAAGAATGATAACGCCAATTTTCTGTCGCATTCCTAATTTACAAATTCTTTCGTAACTTTTAAAATAATTAATTTGAACAGTTCAAAAGTTAGTATAATATATAAAAACATCGTAGATTTCATTTTTTGTATTGTTAACCCTTAATTTCAACCCTAAATATTCAAAACTTGGGTGCAAACTTCATATAACCACAAGAATGATAACGCCAATTTTCTGTCGCATTCCTAATTTACAAATTCGTTCGTAACTTTTAAAATAATTAATTTGAACAGTTCAAAAGTTAGTATAATATATAAAAACATCGTAGATTTCATTTTTTGTATTGTTAACCCTTAATTTCAACCCTAAATATTCAAAACTTGGGTGCAAACTTCATATAACCACAAGAATGATAACGCCAATTTTCTGTCGCATTCCTAATTTACAAATTCTTTCGTAACTTTTAAAATAATTAATTTGAACAGTTCAAAAATTAGTATAATATATAAAAACATCGTAGATTTCATTTTTTGTATTGTTAACCCTTAATTTCAACCCTAAATATTCAAAACTTGGGTGCAAACTTCATATAACCACAAGAATGATAACGCCAATTTTCTGTCGCATTCCTAATTTACAAATTCTTTCGTAACTTTTAAAATAATTAATTTGAACAGTTCAAAAGTTAGTATAATATATAAAAACATCGTAGATTTCATTTTTTGTATTGTTAACCCTTAATTTCTACCCTAAATATTCAAAACTTGGGTGCAAACTTCATATAACCACAAGAATGATAACGCCAATTTTCTGTCGCATTCCTAATTTACAAATTCGTTCGTAACTTTTAAAATAATTAATTTGAACAGTTCAAAAGTTAGTATAATATATAAAAACATCGTAGATTTCATTTTTTGTATTGCTAACCCTTAATTTCAACCCTAAATATTCAAAACTTGGGTGCAAACTTCATATAACCACAAGAATGATAACGCCAATTTTCTGTCGCATTCCTAATTTACAAATTCTTTCGTAACTTTTAAAATAATTAATTTGAACAGTTCAAAAGTTAGTATAATATATAAAAACATCGTAGATTTCATTTTTTGTATTGTTAACCCTTAATTTCAACCCTAAATATTCAAAACTTGGGTGCAAACTTCATATAACCACAAGAATGATAACGCCAATTTTCTGTCGCATTCCTAATTTACAAATTCGTTCGTAACTTTTAAAATAATTAATTTGAACAGTTCAAAAGTTAGTATAATATATAAAAACATCGTAGATTTCATTTTTTGTATTGTTAACCCTTAATTTCAACCCTAAATATTCAAAACTTGGGTGCAAACTTCATATAACCACAAGAATGATAACGCCAATTTTCTGTCGCATTCCTAATTTACAAATTCTTTCGTAACTTTTAAAATAATTAATTTGAACAGTTCAAAAGTTAGTATAATATATAAAAACATCGTAGATTTCATTTTTTGTATTGTTAACCCTTAATTTCAACCCTAAATATTCAAAACTTGGGTGCAAACTTCATATAACCACAAGAATGATAACGCCAATTTTCTGTCGCATTCCTAATTTACAAATTCTTTCGTAACTTTTAAAATAATTAATTTGAACAGTTCAAAAGTTAGTATAATATATAAAAACATCGTAGATTTCATTTTTTGTATTGTTAACCCTTAATTTCAACCCTAAATATTCAAAACTTGGGTGCAAACTTCATATAACCACAAGAATGATAACGCCAATTTTCTGTCGCATTCCTAATTTACAAATTCGTTCGTAACTTTTAAAATAATTAATTTGAACAGTTCAAAAGTTAGTATAATATATAAAAACATCGTAGATTTCATTTTTTGTATTGTTAACCCTTAATTTCAACCCTAAATATTCAAAACTTGGGTGCAAACTTCATATAACCACAAGAATGATAACGCCAATTTTCTGTCGCATTCCTAATTTACAAATTCTTTCGTAACTTTTAAAATAATTAATTTGAACAGTTCAAAAGTTAGTATAATATATAAAAACATCGTAGATTTCATTTTTTGTATTGTTAACCCTTAATTTCAACCCTAAATATTCAAAACTTGGGTGCAAACTTCATATAACCACAAGAATGATAACGCCAATTTTCTGTCGCATTCCTAATTTACAAATTCTTTCGTAACTTTTAAAATAATTAATTTGAACAGTTCAAAAGTTAGTATAATATATAAAAACATCGTAGATTTCATTTTTTGTATTGTTAACCCTTAATTTCAACCCTAAATATTCAAAACTTGGGTGCAAACTTCATATAACCACAAGAATGATAACGCCAATTTTCTGTCGCATTCCTAATTTACAAATTCTTTCGTAACTTTTAAAATAATTAATTTGAACAGTTCAAAAGTTAGTATAATATATAAAAACATCGTAGATTTCATTTTTTGTATTGTTAACCCTTAATTTCAACCCTAAATATTCAAAACTTGGGTGCAAACTTCATATAACCACAAGAATGATAACGCCAATTTTCTGTCGCATTCCTAATTTACAAATTCTTTCGTAACTTTTAAAATAATTAATTTGAACAGTTCAAAAGTTAGTATAATATATAAAAACATCGTAGATTTCATTTTTTGTATTGTTAACCCTTAATTTCAACCCTAAATATTCAAAACTTGGGTGCAAACTTCATATAACCACAAGAATGATAACGCCAATTTTCTGTCGCATTCCTAATTTACAAATTCTTTCGTAACTTTTAAAATAATTAATTTGAACAGTTCAAAAGTTAGTATAATATATAAAAACATCGTAGATTTCATTTTTTGTATTGTTAACCCTTAATTTCAACCCTAAATATTCAAAACTTGGGTGCAAACTTCATATAACCACAAGAATGATAACGCCAATTTTCTGTCGCATTCCTAATTTACAAATTCTTTCGTAACTTTTAAAATAATTAATTTGAACAGTTCAAAAGTTAGTATAATATATAAAAACATCGTAGATTTCATTTTTTGTATTGTTAACCCTTAATTTCAACCCTAAATATTCAAAACTTGGGTGCAAACTTCATATAACCACAAGAATGATAACGCCAATTTTCTGTCGCATTCCTAATTTACAAATTCTTTCGTAACTTTTAAAATAATTAATTTGAACAGTTCAAAAGTTAGTATAATATATAAAAACATCGTAGATTTCATTTTTTGTATTGTTAACCCTTAATTTCAACCCTAAATATTCAAAACTTGGGTGCAAACTTCATATAACCACAAGAATGATAACGCCAATTTTCTGTCGCATTCCTAATTTACAAATTCTTTCGTAACTTTTAAAATAATTAATTTGAACAGTTCAAAAGTTAGTATAATATATAAAAACATCGTAGATTTCATTTTTTGTATTGTTAACCCTTAATTTCAACCCTAAATATTCAAAACTTGGGTGCAAACTTCATATAACCACAAGAATGATAACGCCAATTTTCTGTCGCATTCCTAATTTACAAATTCTTTCGTAACTTTTAAAATAATTAATTTGAACAGTTCAAAAGTTAGTATAATATATAAAAACATCGTAGATTTCATTTTTTGTATTGTTAACCCTTAATTTCAACCCTAAATATTCAAAACTTGGGTGCAAACTTCATATAACCACAAGAATGATAACGCCAATTTTCTGTCGCATTCCTAATTTACAAATTCTTTCGTAACTTTTAAAATAATTAATTTGAACAGTTCAAAAGTTAGTATAATATATAAAAACATCGTAGATTTCATTTTTTGTATTGTTAACCCTTAATTTCAACCCTAAATATTCAAAACTTGGGTGCAAACTTCATATAACCACAAGAATGATAACGCCAATTTTCTGTCGCATTCCTAATTTACAAATTCTTTCGTAACTTTTAAAATAATTAATTTGAACAGTTCAAAAGTTAGTATAATATATAAAAACATCGTAGATTTCATTTTTTGTATTGTTAACCCTTAATTTCAACCCTAAATATTCAAAACTTGGGTGCAAACTTCATATAACCACAAGAATGATAACGCCAATTTTCTGTCGCATTCCTAATTTACAAATTCTTTCGTAACTTTTAAAATAATTAATTTGAACAGTTCAAAAGTTAGTATAATATATAAAAACATCGTAGATTTCATTTTTTGTATTGTTAACCCTTAATTTCAACCCTAAATATTCAAAACTTGGGTGCAAACTTCATATAACCACAAGAATGATAACGCCAATTTTCTGTCGCATTCCTAATTTACAAATTCTTTCGTAACTTTTAAAATAATTAATTTGAACAGTTCAAAAGTTAGTATAATATATAAAAACATCGTAGATTTCATTTTTTGTATTGTTAACCCTTAATTTCAACCCTAAATATTCAAAACTTGGGTGCAAACTTCATATAACCACAAGAATGATAACGCCAATTTTCTGTCGCATTCCTAATTTACAAATTCTTTCGTAACTTTTAAAATAATTAATTTGAACAGTTCAAAAGTTAGTATAATATATAAAAACATCGTAGATTTCATTTTTTGTATTGTTAACCCTTAATTTCAACCCTAAATATTCAAAACTTGGGTGCAAACTTCATATAACCACAAGAATGATAACGCCAATTTTCTGTCGCATTCCTAATTTACAAATTCTTTCGTAACTTTTAAAATAATTAATTTGAACAGTTCAAAAGTTAGTATAATATATAAAAACATCGTAGATTTCATTTTTTGTATTGTTAACCCTTAATTTCAACCCTAAATATTCAAAACTTGGGTGCAAACTTCATATAACCACAAGAATGATAACGCCAATTTTCTGTCGCATTCCTAATTTACAAATTCTTTCGTAACTTTTAAAATAATTAATTTGAACAGTTCAAAAGTTAGTATAATATATAAAAACATCGTAGATTTCATTTTTTGTATTGTTAACCCTTAATTTCAACCCTAAATATTCAAAACTTGGGTGCAAACTTCATATAACCACAAGAATGATAACGCCAATTTTCTGTCGCATTCCTAATTTACAAATTCGTTCGTAACTTTAAAATAATTAATTTGAACAGTTCAAAAGTTAGTATAATATATAAAAACATCGTAGATTTCATTTTTTGTATTGTTAACCCTTAATTTCAACCCTAAATATTCAAAACTTGGGTGCAAACTTCATATAACCACAAGAATGATAACGCCAATTTTCTGTCGCATTCCTAATTTACAAATTCGTTCGTAACTTTTAAAATAATTAATTTGAACAGTTCAAAAGTTAGTATAATATATAAAAACATCGTAGATTTCATTTTTTGTATTGTTAACCCTTAATTTCAACCCTAAATATTCAAAACTTGGGTGCAAACTTCATATAACCACAAGAATGATAACGCCAATTTTCTGTCGCATTCCTAATTTACAAATTCTTTCGTAACTTTTAAAATAATTAATTTGAACAGTTCAAAAGTTAGTATAATATATAAAAACATCGTAGATTTCATTTTTTGTATTGTTAACCCTTAATTTCAACCCTAAATATTCAAAACTTGGGTGCAAACTTCATATAACCACAAGAATGATAACGCCAATTTTCTGTCGCATTCCTAATTTACAAATTCTTTCGTAACTTTTAAAATAATTAATTTGAACAGTTCAAAAGTTAGTATAATATATAAAAACATCGTAGATTTCATTTTTTGTATTGTTAACCCTTAATTTCAACCCTAAATATTCAAAACTTGGGTGCAAACTTCATATAACCACAAGAATGATAACGCCAATTTTCTGTCGCATTCCTAATTTACAAATTCGTTCGTAACTTTTAAAATAATTAATTTGAACAGTTCAAAAGTTAGTATAATATATAAAAACATCGTAGATTTCATTTTTTGTATTGTTAACCCTTAATTTCAACCCTAAATATTCAAAACTTGGGTGCAAACTTCATATAACCACAAGAATGATAACGCCAATTTTCTGTCGCATTCCTAATTTACAAATTCGTTCGTAACTTTTAAAATAATTAATTTGAACAGTTCAAAAGTTAGTATAATATATAAAAACATCGTAGATTTCATTTTTTGTATTGTTAACCCTTAATTTCAACCCTAAATATTCAAAACTTGGGTGCAAACTTCATATAACCACAAGAATGATAACGCCAATTTTCTGTCGCATTCCTAATTTACAAATTCTTTCGTAACTTTTAAAATAATTAATTTGAACAGTTCAAAAGTTAGTATAATATATAAAAACATCGTAGATTTCATTTTTTGTATTGTTAACCCTTAATTTCAACCCTAAATATTCAAAACTTGGGTGCAAACTTCATATAACCACAAGAATGATAACGCCAATTTTCTGTCGCATTCCTAATTTACAAATTCTTTCGTAACTTTTAAAATAATTAATTTGAACAGTTCAAAAGTTAGTATAATATATAAAAACATCGTAGATTTCATTTTTTGTATTGTTAACCCTTAATTTCAACCCTAAATATTCAAAACTTGGGTGCAAACTTCATATAACCACAAGAATGATAACGCCAATTTTCTGTCGCATTCCTAATTTACAAATTCTTTCGTAACTTTTAAAATAATTAATTTGAACAGTTCAAAAGTTAGTATAATATATAAAAACATCGTAGATTTCATTTTTTGTATTGTTAACCCTTAATTTCAACCCTAAATATTCAAAACTTGGGTGCAAACTTCATATAACCACAAGAATGATAACGCCAATTTTCTGTCGCATTCCTAATTTACAAATTCTTTCGTAACTTTTAAAATAATTAATTTGAACAGTTCAAAAGTTAGTATAATATATAAAAACATCGTAGATTTCATTTTTTGTATTGTTAACCCTTAATTTCAACCCTAAATATTCAAAACTTGGGTGCAAACTTCATATAACCACAAGAATGATAACGCCAATTTTCTGTCGCATTCCTAATTTACAAATTCTTTCGTAACTTTTAAAATAATTAATTTGAACAGTTCAAAAGTTAGTATAATATATAAAAACATCGTAGATTTCATTTTTTGTATTGTTAACCCTTAATTTCAACCCTAAATATTCAAAACTTGGGTGCAAACTTCATATAACCACAAGAATGATAACGCCAATTTTCTGTCGCATTCCTAATTTACAAATTCGTTCGTAACTTTTAAAATAATTAATTTGAACAGTTCAAAAGTTAGTATAATATATAAAAACATCGTAGATTTCATTTTTTGTATTGTTAACCCTTAATTTCAACCCTAAATATTCAAAACTTGGGTGCAAACTTCATATAACCACAAGAATGATAACGCCAATTTTCTGTCGCATTCCTAATTTACAAATTCTTTCGTAACTTTTAAAATAATTAATTTGAACAGTTCAAAAGTTAGTATAATATATAAAAACATCGTAGATTTCATTTTTTGTATTGTTAACCCTTAATTTCAACCCTAAATATTCAAAACTTGGGTGCAAACTTCATATAACCACAAGAATGATAACGCCAATTTTCTGTCGCATTCCTAATTTACAAATTCTTTCGTAACTTTTAAAATAATTAATTTGAACAGTTCAAAAGTTAGTATAATATATAAAAACATCGTAGATTTCATTTTTTGTATTGTTAACCCTTAATTTCAACCCTAAATATTCAAAACTTGGGTGCAAACTTCATATAACCACAAGAATGATAACGCCAATTTTCTGTCGCATTCCTAATTTACAAATTCTTTCGTAACTTTTAAAATAATTAATTTGAACAGTTCAAAAGTTAGTATAATATATAAAAACATCGTAGATTTCATTTTTTGTATTGTTAACCCTTAATTTCAACCCTAAATATTCAAAACTTGGGTGCAAACTTCATATAACCACAAGAATGATAACGCCAATTTTCTGTCGCATTCCTAATTTACAAATTCTTTCGTAACTTTTAAAATAATTAATTTGAACAGTTCAAAAGTTAGTATAATATATAAAAACATCGTAGATTTCATTTTTTGTATTGTTAACCCTTAATTTCAACCCTAAATATTCAAAACTTGGGTGCAAACTTCATATAACCACAAGAATGATAACGCCAATTTTCTGTCGCATTCCTAATTTACAAATTCGTTCGTAACTTTTAAAATAATTAATTTGAACAGTTCAAAAGTTAGTATAATATATAAAAACATCGTAGATTTCATTTTTTGTATTGTTAACCCTTAATTTCAACCCTAAATATTCAAAACTTGGGTGCAAACTTCATATAACCACAAGAATGATAACGCCAATTTTCTGTCGCATTCCTAATTTACAAATTCGTTCGTAACTTTTAAAATAATTAATTTGAACAGTTCAAAAGTTAGTATAATATATAAAAACATCGTAGATTTCATTTTTTGTATTGTTAACCCTTAATTTCAACCCTAAATATTCAAAACTTGGGTGCAAACTTCATATAACCACAAGAATGATAACGCCAATTTTCTGTCGCATTCCTAATTTACAAATTCGTTCGTAACTTTTAAAATAATTAATTTGAACAGTTCAAAAGTTAGTATAATATATAAAAACATCGTAGATTTCATTTTTTGTATTGTTAACCCTTAATTTCAACCCTAAATATTCAAAACTTGGGTGCAAACTTCATATAACCACAAGAATGATAACGCCAATTTTCTGTCGCATTCCTAATTTACAAATTCGTTCGTAACTTTTAAAATAATTAATTTGAACAGTTCAAAAGTTAGTATAATATATAAAAACATCGTAGATTTCATTTTTTGTATTGTTAACCCTTAATTTCAACCCTAAATATTCAAAACTTGGGTGCAAACTTCATATAACCACAAGAATGATAACGCCAATTTTCTGTCGCATTCCTAATTTACAAATTCGTTCGTAACTTTTAAAATAATTAATTTGAACAGTTCAAAAGTTAGTATAATATATAAAAACATCGTAGATTTCATTTTTTGTATTGTTAACCCTTAATTTCAACCCTAAATATTCAAAACTTGGGTGCAAACTTCATATAACCACAAGAATGATAACGCCAATTTTCTGTCGCATTCCTAATTTACAAATTCTTTCGTAACTTTTAAATAATTAATTTGAACAGTTCAAAAGTTAGTATAATATATAAAAACATCGTAGATTTCATTTTTTGTATTGTTAACCCTTAATTTCAACCCTAAATATTCAAAACTTGGGTGCAAACTTCATATAACCACAAGAATGATAACGCCAATTTTCTGTCGCATTCCTAATTTACAAATTCTTTCGTAACTTTTAAAATAATTAATTTGAACAGTTCAAAAGTTAGTATAATATATAAAAACATCGTAGATTTCATTTTTTGTATTGTTAACCCTTAATTTCAACCCTAAATATTCAAAACTTGGGTGCAAACTTCATATAACCACAAGAATGATAACGCCAATTTTCTGTCGCATTCCTAATTTACAAATTCGTTCGTAACTTTTAAAATAATTAATTTGAACAGTTCAAAAGTTAGTATAATATATAAAAACATCGTAGATTTCATTTTTTGTATTGTTAACCCTTAATTTCAACCCTAAATATTCAAAACTTGGGTGCAAACTTCATATAACCACAAGAATGATAACGCCAATTTTCTGTCGCATTCCTAATTTACAAATTCTTTCGTAACTTTTAAAATAATTAATTTGAACAGTTCAAAAGTTAGTATAATATATAAAAACATCGTAGATTTCATTTTTTGTATTGTTAACCCTTAATTTCAACCCTAAATATTCAAAACTTGGGTGCAAACTTCATATAACCACAAGAATGATAACGCCAATTTTCTGTCGCATTCCTAATTTACAAATTCGTTCGTAACTTTTAAAATAATTAATTTGAACAGTTCAAAAGTTAGTATAATATATAAAAACATCGTAGATTTCATTTTTTGTATTGTTAACCCTTAATTTCAACCCTAAATATTCAAACTTGGGTGCAAACTTCATATAACCACAAGAATGATAACGCCAATTTTCTGTCGCATTCCTAATTTACAAATTCTTTCGTAACTTTTAAAATAATTAATTTGAACAGTTCAAAAGTTAGTATAATATATAAAAACATCGTAGATTTCATTTTTTGTATTGTTAACCCTTAATTTCAACCCTAAATATTCAAAACTTGGGTGCAAACTTCATATAACCACAAGAATGATAACGCCAATTTTCTGTCGCATTCCTAATTTACAAATTCTTTCGTAACTTTTAAAATAATTAATTTGAACAGTTCAAAAGTTAGTATAATATATAAAAACATCGTAGATTTCATTTTTTGTATTGTTAACCCTTAATTTCAACCCTAAATATTCAAAACTTGGGTGCAAACTTCATATAACCACAAGAATGATAACGCCAATTTTCTGTCGCATTCCTAATTTACAAATTCGTTCGTAACTTTTAAAATAATTAATTTGAACAGTTCAAAAGTTAGTATAATATATAAAAACATCGTAGATTTCATTTTTTGTATTGTTAACCCTTAATTTCAACCCTAAATATTCAAAACTTGGGTGCAAACTTCATATAACCACAAGAATGATAACGCCAATTTTCTGTCGCATTCCTAATTTACAAATTCGTTCGTAACTTTTAAAATAATTAATTTGAACAGTTCAAAAGTTAGTATAATATATAAAAACATCGTAGATTTCATTTTTTGTATTGTTAACCCTTAATTTCAACCCTAAATATTCAAAACTTGGGTGCAAACTTCATATAACCACAAGAATGATAACGCCAATTTTCTGTCGCATTCCTAATTTACAAATTCTTTCGTAACTTTTAAAATAATTAATTTGAACAGTTCAAAAGTTAGTATAATATATAAAAACATCGTAGATTTCATTTTTTGTATTGTTAACCCTTAATTTCAACCCTAAATATTCAAAACTTGGGTGCAAACTTCATATAACCACAAGAATGATAACGCCAATTTTCTGTCGCATTCCTAATTTACAAATTCTTTCGTAACTTTTAAAATAATTAATTTGAACAGTTCAAAAGTTAGTATAATATATAAAAACATCGTAGATTTCATTTTTTGTATTGTTAACCCTTAATTTCAACCCTAAATATTCAAAACTTGGGTGCAAACTTCATATAACCACAAGAATGATAACGCCAATTTTCTGTCGCATTCCTAATTTACAAATTCTTTCGTAACTTTTAAAATAATTAATTTGAACAGTTCAAAAGTTAGTATAATATATAAAAACATCGTAGATTTCATTTTTTGTATTGTTAACCCTTAATTTCAACCCTAAATATTCAAAACTTGGGTGCAAACTTCATATAACCACAAGAATGATAACGCCAATTTTCTGTCGCATTCCTAATTTACAAATTCTTTCGTAACTTTTAAAATAATTAATTTGAACAGTTCAAAAGTTAGTATAATATATAAAAACATCGTAGATTTCATTTTTTGTATTGTTAACCCTTAATTTCAACCCTAAATATTCAAAACTTGGGTGCAAACTTCATATAACCACAAGAATGATAACGCCAATTTTCTGTCGCATTCCTAATTTACAAATTCGTTCGTAACTTTTAAAATAATTAATTTGAACAGTTCAAAAGTTAGTATAATATATAAAAACATCGTAGATTTCATTTTTTGTATTGTTAACCCTTAATTTCAACCCTAAATATTCAAAACTTGGGTGCAAACTTCATATAACCACAAGAATGATAACGCCAATTTTCTGTCGCATTCCTAATTACAAATTCTTTCGTAACTTTTAAAATAATTAATTTGAACAGTTCAAAAGTTAGTATAATATATAAAAACATCGTAGATTTCATTTTTTGTATTGTTAACCCTTAATTTCAACCCTAAATATTCAAAACTTGGGTGCAAACTTCATATAACCACAAGAATGATAACGCCAATTTTCTGTCGCATTCCTAATTTACAAATTCTTTCGTAACTTTTAAAATAATTAATTTGAACAGTTCAAAAGTTAGTATAATATATAAAAACATCGTAGATTTCATTTTTTGTATTGTTAACCCTTAATTTCAACCCTAAATATTCAAAACTTGGGTGCAAACTTCATATAACCACAAGAATGATAACGCCAATTTTCTGTCGCATTCCTAATTTACAAATTCGTTCGTAACTTTTAAAATAATTAATTTGAACAGTTCAAAAGTTAGTATAATATATAAAAACATCGTAGATTTCATTTTTTGTATTGTTAACCCTTAATTTCAACCCTAAATATTCAAAACTTGGGTGCAAACTTCATATAACCACAAGAATGATAACGCCAATTTTCTGTCGCATTCCTAATTTACAAATTCTTTCGTAACTTTTAAAATAATTAATTTGAACAGTTCAAAAGTTAGTATAATATATAAAAAACATCGTAGATTTCATTTTTTGTATTGTTAACCCTTAATTTCAACCCTAAATATTCAAAACTTGGGTGCAAACTTCATATAACCACAAGAATGATAACGCCAATTTTCTGTCGCATTCCTAATTTACAAATTCTTTCGTAACTTTTAAAATAATTAATTTGAACAGTTCAAAAGTTAGTATAATATATAAAAACATCGTAGATTTCATTTTTTGTATTGTTAACCCTTAATTTCAACCCTAAATATTCAAAACTTGGGTGCAAACTTCATATAACCACAAGAATGATAACGCCAATTTTCTGTCGCATTCCTAATTTACAAATTCTTTCGTAACTTTTAAAATAATTAATTTGAACAGTTCAAAAGTTAGTATAATATATAAAAACATCGTAGATTTCATTTTTTGTATTGTTAACCCTTAATTTCAACCCTAAATATTCAAAACTTGGGTGCAAACTTCATATAACCACAAGAATGATAACGCCAATTTTCTGTCGCATTCCTAATTTACAAATTCTTTCGTAACTTTTAAAATAATTAATTTGAACAGTTCAAAAGTTAGTATAATATATAAAAACATCGTAGATTTCATTTTTTGTATTGTTAACCCTTAATTTCAACCCTAAATATTCAAAACTTGGGTGCAAACTTCATATAACCACAAGAATGATAACGCCAATTTTCTGTCGCATTCCTAATTTACAAATTCGTTCGTAACTTTTAAAATAATTAATTTGAACAGTTCAAAAGTTAGTATAATATATAAAAACATCGTAGATTTCATTTTTTGTATTGTTAACCCTTAATTTCAACCCTAAATATTCAAAACTTGGGTGCAAACTTCATATAACCACAAGAATGATAACGCCAATTTTCTGTCGCATTCCTAATTTACAAATTCTTTCGTAACTTTTAAAATAATTAATTTGAACAGTTCAAAAGTTAGTATAATATATAAAAACATCGTAGATTTCATTTTTTGTATTGTTAACCCTTAATTTCAACCCTAAATATTCAAAACTTGGGTGCAAACTTCATATAACCACAAGAATGATAACGCCAATTTTCTGTCGCATTCCTAATTTACAAATTCTTTCGTAACTTTAAAATAATTAATTTGAACAGTTCAAAAGTTAGTATAATATATAAAAACATCGTAGATTTCATTTTTTGTATTGTTAACCCTTAATTTCAACCCTAAATATTCAAAACTTGGGTGCAAACTTCATATAACCACAAGAATGATAACGCCAATTTTCTGTCGCATTCCTAATTTACAAATTCTTTCGTAACTTTTAAAATAATTAATTTGAACAGTTCAAAAGTTAGTATAATATATAAAAACATCGTAGATTTCATTTTTTGTATTGTTAACCCTTAATTTCAACCCTAAATATTCAAAACTTGGGTGCAAACTTCATATAACCACAAGAATGATAACGCCAATTTTCTGTCGCATTCCTAATTTACAAATTCGTTCGTAACTTTTAAAATAATTAATTTGAACAGTTCAAAAGTTAGTATAATATATAAAAACATCGTAGATTTCATTTTTTGTATTGTTAACCCTTAATTTCAACCCTAAATATTCAAAACTTGGGTGCAAACTTCATATAACCACAAGAATGATAACGCCAATTTTCTGTCGCATTCCTAATTTACAAATTCGTTCGTAACTTTTAAAATAATTAATTTGAACAGTTCAAAAGTTAGTATAATATATTAAAAACATCGTAGATTTCATTTTTTGTATTGTTAACCCTTAATTTCAACCCTAAATATTCAAAACTTGGGTGCAAACTTCATATAACCACAAGAATGATAACGCCAATTTTCTGTCGCATTCCTAATTTACAAATTCGTTCGTAACTTTTAAAATAATTAATTTGAACAGTTCAAAAGTTAGTATAATATATAAAAACATCGTAGATTTCATTTTTTGTATTGTTAACCCTTAATTTCAACCCTAAATATTCAAAACTTGGGTGCAAACTTCATATAACCACAAGAATGATAACGCCAATTTTCTGTCGCATTCCTAATTACAAATTCGTTCGTAACTTTTAAAATAATTAATTTGAACAGTTCAAAAGTTAGTATAATATATAAAAACATCGTAGATTTCATTTTTTG
Organism: Harpalus rubripes; assembly: GCA_963082715.1. Taxonomy (NCBI): domain Eukaryota; kingdom Metazoa; phylum Arthropoda; class Insecta; order Coleoptera; family Carabidae; genus Harpalus; species Harpalus rubripes. Next base: position 56,618,894 of record OY720459.1, read on the forward strand.
TATTGTTAACCCTTAATTTCAACCCTAAATATTCAAAACTTGGGTGCAAACTTCATATAACCACAAGAATGATAACGCCAATTTTCTGTCGCATTCCTAATTTACAAATTCGTTCGTAACTTTTAAAATAATTAATTTGAACAGTTCAAAAGTTAGTATAATATATAAAAACATCGTAGATTTCATTTTTTGTATTGTTAACCCTTAATTTCAACCCTAAATATTCAAAACTTGGGTGCAAACTTCATATAACCACAAGAATGATAACGCCAATTTTCTGTCGCATTCCTAATTTACAAATTCGTTCGTAACTTTTAAAATAATTAATTTGAACAGTTCAAAAGTTAGTATAATATATAAAAACATCGTAGATTTCATTTTTTGTATTGTTAACCCTTAATTTCAACCCTAAATATTCAAAACTTGGGTGCAAACTTCATATAACCACAAGAATGATAACGCCAATTTTCTGTCGCATTCCTAATTTACAAATTCTTTCGTAACTTTTAAAATAATTAATTTGAACAGTTCAAAAGTTAGTATAATATATAAAAACATCGTAGATTTCATTTTTTGTATTGTTAACCCTTAATTTCAACCCTAAATATTCAAAACTTGGGTGCAAACTTCATATAACCACAAGAATGATAACGCCAATTTTCTGTCGCATTCCTAATTTACAAATTCGTTCGTAACTTTTAAAATAATTAATTTGAACAGTTCAAAAGTTAGTATAATATATAAAAACATCGTAGATTTCATTTTTTGTATTGTTAACCCTTAATTTCAACCCTAAATATTCAAAACTTGGGTGCAAACTTCATATAACCACAAGAATGATAACGCCAATTTTCTGTCGCATTCCTAATTTACAAATTCGTTCGTAACTTTTAAAATAATTAATTTGAACAGTTCAAAAGTTAGTATAATATATAAAAACATCGTAGATTTCATTTTTTGTATTGTTAACCCTTAATTTCAACCCTAAATATTCAAAACTTGGGTGCAAACTTCATATAACCACAAGAATGATAACGCCAATTTTCTGTCGCATTCCTAATTTACAAATTCTTTCGTAACTTTTAAAATAATTAATTTGAACAGTTCAAAAGTTAGTATAATATATAAAAACATCGTAGATTTCATTTTTTGTATTGTTAACCCTTAATTTCAACCCTAAATATTCAAAACTTGGGTGCAAACTTCATATAACCACAAGAATGATAACGCCAATTTTCTGTCGCATTCCTAATTTACAAATTCTTTCGTAACTTTTAAAATAATTAATTTGAACAGTTCAAAAGTTAGTATAATATATAAAAACATCGTAGATTTCATTTTTTGTATTGTTAACCCTTAATTTCAACCCTAAATATTCAAAACTTGGGTGCAAACTTCATATAACCACAAGAATGATAACGCCAATTTTCTGTCGCATTCCTAATTTACAAATTCGTTCGTAACTTTTAAAATAATTAATTTGAACAGTTCAAAAGTTAGTATAATATATAAAAACATCGTAGATTTCATTTTTTGTATTGTTAACCCTTAATTTCAACCCTAAATATTCAAAACTTGGGTGCAAACTTCATATAACCACAAGAATGATAACGCCAATTTTCTGTCGCATTCCTAATTTACAAATTCGTTCGTAACTTTTAAAATAATTAATTTGAACAGTTCAAAAGTTAGTATAATATATAAAAACATCGTAGATTTCATTTTTTGTATTGTTAACCCTTAATTTCAACCCTAAATATTCAAAACTTGGGTGCAAACTTCATATAACCACAAGAATGATAACGCCAATTTTCTGTCGCATTCCTAATTTACAAATTCTTTCGTAACTTTTAAAATAATTAATTTGAACAGTTCAAAAGTTAGTATAATATATAAAAACATCGTAGATTTCATTTTTTGTATTGTTAACCCTTAATTTCAACCCTAAATATTCAAAACTTGGGTGCAAACTTCATATAACCACAAGAATGATAACGCCAATTTTCTGTCGCATTCCTAATTTACAAATTCTTTCGTAACTTTAAAATAATTAATTTGAACAGTTCAAAAGTTAGTATAATATATAAAAACATCGTAGATTTCATTTTTTGTATTGTTAACCCTTAATTTCAACCCTAAATATTCAAAACTTGGGTGCAAACTTCATATAACCACAAGAATGATAACGCCAATTTTCTGTCGCATTCCTAATTTACAAATTCTTTCGTAACTTTTAAAATAATTAATTTGAACAGTTCAAAAGTTAGTATAATATATAAAAACATCGTAGATTTCATTTTTTGTATTGTTAACCCTTAATTTCAACCCTAAATATTCAAAACTTGGGTGCAAACTTCATATAACCACAAGAATGATAACGCCAATTTTCTGTCGCATTCCTAATTTACAAATTCTTTCGTAACTTTAAAATAATTAATTTGAACAGTTCAAAAGTTAGTATAATATATAAAAAACATCGTAGATTTCATTTTTTGTATTGTTAACCCTTAATTTCAACCCTAAATATTCAAAACTTGGGTGCAAACTTCATATAACCACAAGAATGATAACGCCAATTTTCTGTCGCATTCCTAATTTACAAATTCTTTCGTAACTTTTAAAATAATTAATTTGAACAGTTCAAAAGTTAGTATAATATATAAAAACATCGTAGATTTCATTTTTTGTATTGTTAACCCTTAATTTCAACCCTAAATATTCAAAACTTGGGTGCAAACTTCATATAACCACAAGAATGATAACGCCAATTTTCTGTCGCATTCCTAATTTACAAATTCTTTCGTAACTTTTAAAATAATTAATTTGAACAGTTCAAAAGTTAGTATAATATATAAAAACATCGTAGATTTCATTTTTTGTATTGTTAACCCTTAATTTCAACCCTAAATATTCAAAACTTGGGTGCAAACTTCATATAACCACAAGAATGATAACGCCAATTTTCTGTCGCATTCCTAATTTACAAATTCTTTCGTAACTTTTAAAATAATTAATTTGAACAGTTCAAAAGTTAGTATAATATATAAAAACATCGTAGATTTCATTTTTTGTATTGTTAACCCTTAATTTCAACCCTAAATATTCAAAACTTGGGTGCAAACTTCATATAACCACAAGAATGATAACGCCAATTTTCTGTCGCATTCCTAATTTACAAATTCTTTCGTAACTTTTAAAATAATTAATTTGAACAGTTCAAAAGTTAGTATAATATATAAAAACATCGTAGATTTCATTTTTTGTATTGTTAACCCTTAATTTCAACCCTAAATATTCAAAACTTGGGTGCAAACTTCATATAACCACAAGAATGATAACGCCAATTTTCTGTCGCATTCCTAATTTACAATTCTTTCGTAACTTTTAAAATAATTAATTTGAACAGTTCAAAAGTTAGTATAATATATAAAAACATCGTAGATTTCATTTTTTGTATTGTTAACCCTTAATTTCAACCCTAAATATTCAAAACTTGGGTGCAAACTTCATATAACCACAAGAATGATAACGCCAATTTTCTGTCGCATTCCTAATTTACAAATTCTTTCGTAACTTTTAAAATAATTAATTTGAACAGTTCAAAAGTTAGTATAATATATAAAAACATCGTAGATTTCATTTTTTGTATTGTTAACCCTTAATTTCAACCCTAAATATTCAAAACTTGGGTGCAAACTTCATATAACCACAAGAATGATAACGCCAATTTTCTGTCGCATTCCTAATTTACAAATTCTTTCGTAACTTTTAAAATAATTAATTTGAACAGTTCAAAAGTTAGTATAATATATAAAAACATCGTAGATTTCATTTTTTGTATTGTTAACCCTTAATTTCAACCCTA